>JAJPUD010017725.1:0-30531 GCA_023553655.1 Myrmecobius fasciatus
CCTCCCTTCCTTCCTCCCTTCCTCCCTTCCTTCCTCCCTTCCTCCCTTCCTTCCTCCCTTCCTCCCTCCCTCCCTTCCTTCGTCCCTTCCTTCCTTCCTCCCTCCCTTCCTCCCTTCCTTCCTCCCTCCCTTCCTCCCTTCCTTCCTTCCTCCCTCCCTCCTTTCCTGCCTCCCTCCCTTCCTTCCTTCCTCCCTCCCTCCTTTCCTGCCTCCCTCCCTTCCTTCCTCCTTCCATCCCTCCCTCCCTTTCTTCCTCCCTCCCTTTCTTCCTCCCTTCCCTCCTTCGTTCCTTCCTTCCTCCCTTCCTCCCTTCCTTCCTCCCTCCCTCCCTCCCTCCCTTCCTTCCTCCCTTCTTTCCTTTCTTCCTTTCTTCCTTCCTTCCATTTATCTATCTATTGTCTGTCTGTCTGTCTCTCTATCTATCTATTTCAGTCTGAGATGGTCTTCTGGTCAAAACAGAAACAATTGCTGTTTTCATTTATTCATTGCTGTTTTATCCCTTCTCCACAAATATGACATGTAGTAGACTATCCTTTGTCTACAAGAGCAAATCAGGGCCCAAATGGTGATCAAGTAGAACTTGACCTGAGACCTAGTGTTAGCCATTCAGTGAGAACTGGAATGATTTGAGTTTAAGGCTTGCTCCTTAAGAATGATCTAGTCACTAATTCCTAAGGTTCCAGCGATCAAAACTGACATTCCTTTGGGCAGAGCACCTGTAGAAAAAGGTATGATAAACCCTTTATGGGCAGAAGGAAAGGAAGGGAAACAAAGAAAAAAAAAGAAAAACAAAAACAAAAGAGTGCTAGAATCAAAACCAAGCAGAGCATTTAGGAAATGAAGCTGGTAGGAAAATCATGAAATTGCATTATTTGCAATAGAGAAATATTATGTCTTTGCAAAAGATAAGGGGTAAAGACAAAAATGTCCATTGTCACTATTATTATTTTACAAAGTTTTAGACATTCTAACTATATTAGTAAGACAAAAATGTGGGAGTAAACATGGGCAAAGAGGATGCAAAATTATAATAATATTATTATTCGATGATATAATGATTTATTTAGAGAACATAAGATTTAAATGCAAAATTAACTGAATTAATGAATAACTTCAGTAAAGTGACAGGAGACAAAATAAGCCTACAACAGTCATTTTGCTTTTGTATATTACTAAAAAAACCCCAAAGGCAAAAATTAGAAAAGAAAGACAATTTAAGGTAACTATAAAACATATTAACTATCTAGAAATATACTCAGGACTTATATAAATACAAATATATAATATATATGATATATGTATATATTATATATTATAATATATATGATATATATGTAATATATAAAATACAAATATAGAAATAAAGGAAGATAGAAAAAATTGGGAAAATATCATGATTGGACCATGTAACTACAATTTTAAAAATGATGCTACCAAAATTCATTGATTTTGTGTCATACCAATTTAAATATCAAAAGGCTATTTTATATAGTAGGGATTGGAACTATAATTTCCTTCATATAAGGAACTCTCTGGATCAGGAAATTCCTTTTTCTAATGCAAGGTGGCAACTTCTTTAAAACTTACTTTTAGAGAATAGCTCAAGAGTATTGAATAGGTAAATGATATTCCTTTGAACCCTCAGCCATGTGCAAGAGACAGAACAGAAATCCTGATGTTCTTAGTGCTTAGGTTAATTTTTAATTCATTATTATAGCATGCTCTCTGTACTTCGTAAAACAAGATGAGATAATGGCAAAATTCGTCTAGAAGAGAAACTGAAGGAAGTTAATGTCAAAGGGCTCTGGTAGTACAAGATTTCAAAATGTAGTACAAAGCAGTAATTATCAGAACTTATATTAACAATTAAAAATACAAAATTATCAAAAGAAAATAAATAGAAAAATCGGTCAATAGAACAAATGAACAAAATCCAAACATAATGAACATAGTAGCATCCTATTTGATAAATGAAAAGATATCAACTGCTGGGATAATGATTCTGTTTGGCAAAACTAGAAAGCAGTTTGGCCGAATGAGGTTTAGACTCTAAACCAACATCTTATCCTGTTTATACCATAAAAACCAAAACTAAACAAAATCCATCTTATAAACGTGACATAAATTTAAAAGATCCTAGAATATTTGAGGAGAAGGGAAGAAGATAGCTTTCGCAATTTTGGTTTGGGTATTCATTAGTATTTTATTTTTCCAAATACATGTAAAGATAGTTAGTTTTCACACTTATTTTTGTAAGTCTTTGTATTCCATATTTTTCTCCTTCCCTCCCTTCCCTTTTCCCTCCCCAAGACAGCAAACAATCTGATATAGGTTAAATATGTGCAGTTCTTTTAAACATATTTCCATATTTGTCTTGCTGCACAAGAAAAATTAGATGAAAAGGGAAAAAAAACCCAGAAAATACTATGGCATTTTCCAACACAAGTCTATTGGAATTACCTTGAATCATTGCATTGTTGAGAAGAACCAAGTCTATCACAGCTGATCATCACATAATCTTCTTGTTACTGTGTTCAATGTTCTCTTGGTTCTGCTCACTTCAATCATTATCAGTTCATGTGAGTCTTTCCGGGCTTTTCTGAAATCAGTCTGTTCACTGTTCTTATAGAACAATAATATTCTATTACATTCATATACTATAACTTATTCAGTCATTTCCCAACTGATGGGCATCCACTCAATTTCTAGTTCCTTGCCACTACAAAAAGGGCTGCTATAAACGTTTTAGCAAATCTGGGTCCTTTCCCCTTTTTTATGATCTCTTTGGGATACAGACCCACTAGAGAGACTGCTGGATCAAAAGGGATGGTTGGTACTTCACCAACAATGTATTAGTATCCCAGTTTTCTCACATCCTCTCCAACATTTATCATTATCTTTTCCTGTCATCTTAGCCAATCTGAGAAATATGAAGTGGTACCTCAGAGTTGTCTTAATTTGCGTTTCTGTAATCAATAGTGATTTATAGCATTTTTTTCATATGATTAGAAATGGCTTTAATTTTTTCATCTGAAAATTATCCATTCACAGCCTTTGACCATTTATCAATTGTATTCTTATAAATATGAATCAGTTTTCTATATATTTTAGAAATGAGGTCTTTATCAGAGATACTGACTTTCCAACTTTCTGCTTCCCTTCTAATGGCTTCAATGGTTTTGTTTATGCAAAAAATTTTCAGTTTAATGTATCAGAATTATCCATTTTGCATTTAACAATGTTCTCTATTCATTCTTTGGCCATAAACTCCTTCTTTCTCCACAAATCTGACAGGTAGACTATCCTTTGTCTACTAGTCTGCTAATAGTATCACTCTTTATTTCTGAATCATGAATCCATTTTGACCCTACCTTGGTATAGGGTATGAGATGTTAGTTTATGCTTCTACCATTTTAATTTCCATTTTTCCAGTAATTTTTGTCTAATAGTGAGCTTTTATCCCAGAAGTTAGAGTCTTTGAATTTGTCAAATACTAGATTATAATAGTCATTGACTATTGTGTCTTGTGAACCTAACCTATTCCACTGATATACTACTCTTATTTCTAAGCCAGTATCAAATGATTTTGATGACCACAGCATTGCAACATAGGTTTAAGTGGTTTGGGTATTTTTTTTTAAAAGAGTCAAAATCATAAAAGAAAAAAACAAAATTTTAATTTTGTAAAATTAAAAATATTTTATACAAGCAAGATAAATATCATTAAATTTAAAAGGATATATTTCACTGATATTCATACACAGCTAGTTGTCATTGTGGGGAGAGGGTTAAAGTCAGAAAGATGTCTTCAAAAAAGTTTGCATCTTTCTATAGTCATTCCTACCTATGGGATCAAAGCAATTCATTTAATTTCTCTTGGGTTTAAATTCCTCTTTTTAAAAAGGGGAATTAAAACTGAACATCCTTATAAAACAGAACATTGAATAATATAATAGAAAATAATAAGGATATTGCAGGACCAAATGAGATCATTTGTAAATTACTGGGCAAACCCTAAAGCCCTATGTTATGTTAGCTATTATTATTATTATTATTGGGAAAAATTTTCACAGCAAATTTATCTGATACACTTTATAAGGAATTGACAAAAAGAGTTTTTAAAAGCTAGTCTTAAAAGATAAGTGGTAAAGGAACATGACTCAACAGATATAAAATGAAGAATGAAAGCTATCAAGTATACCAAAAATGTATCAGATGCCTAATAATTAGAAAACTGCATATTAAAATAACATTGAGATCGCACCTCATATGTATCATATTGGAAAAGATAACAAAAAAGAAAATACCAATTATTGGAGAAATTGTGAGAAAATAGATATATTAAGACACTGTTGATGGAACTATGAATTAGTGCAATCATTTGGGAAAACAATTTGCAACTGCTCTCTCTAATTTACCAAATTTTATATATTCTTTGATCCAGAGATAATGCTATCAGGAAAATATCCAAAGTGAATTATGTATAGAGGGAAAGGACCCACATGTACAAGAATATTTTTGGCAGTGCTTTCTGCTGTAGCAAAGAACTGGAAACAAAATTATGTGTCCATTGATTAGGGAATTGCTAAGCAAATAATGCCAAGTAAATCTAATGAATATTATTATACCATAAGAAATTATAAATATCACAGTTTCAAAGGAACGTAACATAAAAGCTGATGTAGATTGAAATGAGCAGGACCACAAGAAGAATCTATTTGATAAAAGTAATATGAAGAAACAACTTTGAAAAAATTTAAAATCCTGATTAAAGCAGTGAGCAAACAATAATGACTTCAAAAAACATGTGACCTTCTCTTGACAGACCATAATAAACTTAAGGTGGAAAATAAGAATAAGAAAGGATTCTCAGACATGTATTGATTTTTTTTTTCTGTATCATATAAATTTGTTATAAGTGAAGGATTTTATTCAAGGAAGTAGTTTGCTAGTTGGGTAGCAGGCAGTGATGGAAAGAGAGAGAAAGAGGGAGAAGAATAGGGAGAGGGATAGGGAGAGGGAAAAAAGGAGAGAGAGAAGAGAAAGAATCTGTAATAATAACCTTTTTTAATGAAGAAAAGAAAACAAAAAATGCAAAAGAGGATAAAAACAAATAGAATTTTTACTACCCTGTTCACATTTTTATATGATATTTCTTAAGCACAAAATATGTAATACCTTCAGTTTCTTATTCCACTTTCTTTTGACTATAGAAATATTTCTCAGTGATTAAGTTCATAATAATACTACTACTAATAATAAATGAAATCTGGCATTATTCATTCAGATGAGATAAATCTCACCTGCACAGGTAGTAAATGTTCATGGCTAATGGTTCTCATTCATATGGATATGAAACCTGATAGTAACTTCACTGAGATAATGATATTAAAATAAAATAATTCATTTTGGCCACTGTATGAATGTCACAGGGACAGGTGTGTTTTAAGTAAAATAATCAAAACTATTTTCAATCCTTTGTATTAATGCATGGAATAATCATCATAAAGGTAGGATTGCATAGAGCAGAGTGACATCCTAGGATAACTAGTGACTACTTGTCTTAACTTTGTAACATTAAGGAAATCACTTGTCTGGGCCTTAGTCTCCTTATCTATCAAAAGAAAAGGTTAGATTAAATATTTATCCTTAAAGTTCTTCCCAGATATAGGGCAGCAAGGTGGTGCAGTGGATAGAGCACCAGACCTGGAATTAGGATGATTCAGCTTCCAGAGTTCAAATCTGATTTCAGACACCTAGTTTGCCTCAATTTTCTTATCTGCAAAATGACCTGGAGTAGGAAATGCTAAGTCACTCCATTGTCTTTGCCATAACTCCAAATGGGATAGACACTACTGGAAAACACCTGGAAGAACAACCATCTTTAAAATTCTTATAGTTTAACCCAAGCCCAAGCAATTTAATTAGAAACAAGGGAATTTTTTAAAAATATAGATATCCCCAAAGTCTTAGTTTAGTTTGCTTATAACTGTACTAAAAAATTTGGGGCACTTCACTTAAACTTAAAAGAGAAAGGGTTTCTCCTTTTTGGTGAAGTGCTTTTTTCTGATTGTCATTGTGTGGATCATTAAACTCCTAGGAAGTTTGGAAATAGTGAGATGAATTCATATAAGTAGAATTGAAGAATGGGGCATGAGACTGTATACAAAGAGCAGAGACAGAGATAGAAGAAAACGCCATTTATACTGAAAAGCATACTGTGAGCTTCATCTTGGCTTGTTGGGAGATGTTGGAATGCTAATTGTCCAGGCTGAATAGTTAAGGTTGCATCCCTTCTGTATTGCGTTTACTGACCCTGAGATACTGCCAAAAATCTTAAATGGATTGGGAATAGCATTTATATGCAAATATATGCCAGTAGAGAGAAACACACAGGGTTGACTCACATTTAATACAGATACTTTAATCTTGTTGTAGGTGGGTTTCCACATTAGCACTTCCTGAAAATTGTTATATTTTTATAGGAAACCCTGACATGACAATGTGATTTCTTCCTCTAATGAGGACATGTCCTTGTTCATTTACTTTTTCTAAAGTGTCAGCTAGCTACCTTTTAAACATAAAATTAAGTCACTGCGGCAAGACAAATAGCAGTTCCTATTCCTCTGGGGTGGTTTGATTTTGGGGTTTGAGGTTTTTTTCTCTTAGGATAATAAGAGTTTAAATTGGTTGAGATGATGATGAATGATTAACAAGAATGAGAGCCAGCAAGGGATCATGGTTAGAAACTGGTTAGTCAGGAATATCTGGTTTTAAGCTTTATGACCATCTGAAAGGGTCATAAGCTCTTAGCACCCCATTTATTCTCTGAGGCTTTAAGAAGGTACCTTTGGGTTCTTGGGTAATTGATGTAATTTTTTTTAACATCATTTAACATTTAACATGGGTCTCCATTTTTTAATCTATAAAATGAGGGAATTGGACTGGATGATCTGTAACTGACAACTTGCCCAGATCACTGGGGGAAGTTTCTGCCCTGGGAATTCTTTAGACAAATGGTCATAGGTTGGGAAGTTAAAGGGACCATAGAAATCTCCTAGTCACTGATTTTGTAACTAATGCAGTAGAGGTTCAGGGCCGTCAGGCGAACTCAAATTCAATTCCAGCCTCAGGCTGTGTGATCCTCAGCAAGTCACTTCACCCTGTTCGCCCAAGTTTCCTCATCTATAAAATGAATTGGAGAAGGAAATGGCAGATCATTCAGGTATCTGTGCCAAGAAAACCCCAAACGGGATCACAAAGGGTCAAATATGACTGAACAACTCAACAACAGCAACAAAAACATTAAGAAGCTAAGGCCCAAAAGTCACAAATGTAACTTCAGACTATTGCCCATCCTCAAAGATAATCATAATACCTTTCATTTGTAAAAAGTCACGTTACCTTCATTATCTCATTTGATTTCCATAGTGACCCATAGAAGTAGGCAGGTATTATTAGGAAAAGAAGAATGTATTAATTACCTTCTTTGTACTAGACACTATGCAGTGTTTTTACAAATATTATCTTATTTTATCTTCACAACAATCTTGTGAAATAGGTGATGTTTTTATTTCTATTTTACAATTGAATAAATTAAGGCAGACAGAAATTAAGTTATTTGCTCAGGCTCACATGGCTAGTAAGTATCTGAGATTACAGATAACACTTAGTGCACAGTTTGCAGTAAATAACTAATCTACTTTTTCTCCATCTTGAAATTTAAGAAAACTTTTACTCTTTTGGCATATGTTTTATCCTTCGTAATTTCTCAGAGATTATAAACAATGATTCAGTAATCATGTCTCTTTCAGTATTCTGGGATGTAATTCCTCTTTGCCAAGAAAATAGCTCTCATTTATAACTGCTGAGCAATCTTATTATTTTCTTGCCAGGATTGTACTTTAGTTGCCTCTAGAATAAAGGTTCATAACATTGACTTAGAAGGGAAAAATTGCATTCATATTTTCACTAATCTCTAACTGAAATTTAGCATTTTTTTAATTGATTAAAAACATCAATTCTGAGAAAGAGCCTATAAACTTTACTAAACTAACAGAGCTGGAAATACACATACATAAAGGTTAAGAACCTTTGCTGTGATCTAAATCTATTCTAATCTTTGTAATCTAAAGATCATTTTCTTTGTTGAAAAAATCAACAGAGAAGTTGTATATTTTAGCTTCCTTCCTATCATGTATTAGATATTATTTCATCCTTTCCAACTCAGTGGGTATAGTCTTTTTGTTCACTTCCTGGTTTAGAACATATCTAAAAAGCTATTTTATTTTGTTTTTCACATTTTTCACAAGCTTTAGCTCATTCTGATACTGGGAAAATCTGGGCTTTTTAGCCTTTCTCATGCTGCTCTTTTAATCTCATAGTATTTGTATTTATCCTTAGTTCTAATCTCTTCTTAGCATGCTTTTTGTATGTACATTTTGATTTGAACTCATTAGAAAAATTCTTGAATAGTCAATGGTTTCTTTAAATATCTTCCCTTAAATTTCTCTTTGAGGTAATTTATGTTTCTTTGTGAGAAGTTTCTTTTTTGAGATCCTCTTAGTCCTTTCCCTCTCCCCCAAATCTCTTTTGGTATTCTTGCCTAGTGGTGGTGTTGTTAGGTCAAAGGATATACATGAATTTGTAGCCCTTTGAGCACAGATTATATCATTTGACATGGCTCTTATTTTTTGTAAATTTGACTCAGTTTTCTCTCTTTGAAAAATGAGGTATTATCAGAGAAACTTGCTTTGAAATTGTTTTTTACAATCACTATTGCTAATTGCATTTCTCTCCATTTATCCTTTTTACGTCCTATCCCTCCTCAAAAGTGTTTTGGTACTGATCTCTCTCTCTCCCCCAATATACCCTCTCTTTTATCACTTCCCCCTTCATATCTTCTCCTACTGAATATCATGCTATTTCCTATTTGAACCAATCTTGATGAGAGTAAAGTTCACTTACTCCCCCTCTCCTCTCCTTCTTTCCCTCCATTGTAAAAGCTTTTTCTTGTCTCTTTTTATGGCAGATAATTTGCATCATTTCACTTCTCCCTTTCCCTTTCTTCCAGCACATTCCTCTCTCACCCCTTAATTCCATCATTTTTTGAAAAGCTATTATTCCTTCATATTCAATTCACATATGTGCCCTATGTCTATATATCCTCCTTCTAACTGCCATAATGATGAGAAAGTTCTAATGAGTTACAAAGTATCATCTTCTTATGTAGGAATGTAAACAGATAAACCTTATTAAGTCCCTTATAGTTTAGGGGTGAAGATACCTTAACAGCAGCGGCAGTCCTCAGGCCAGTGTCCCAGGTTTTGCAAAAGAATTCGCAGTCCCAGTCTGCAGAATGGGTTTATTTCACTGAGAAACTCCTTCTCTCAGTGGGTCCTTTCCTGATTAGGAAGAGAGCAAAGTTTGGGGTACAAAGTCTTGTTTTTTATTTAGCCTTCTGTGGTTTGGGGCTAGGGAGCGATTGGGGTTAATTTCTAAATCAATAAAGGTGGTGATTGTTTCCCAGATCAATTGGAAGTAAGAGTTTCCCATTGAAACCAGGGAGTTTTCCCAGAGCCGGGAGATTCAAGTGAGTGGGGATCATTTTTAGGAATTTTCCCTGGCCAGGTGGCCCACCCTCTACAAAGATCAGGGGGACAGAGTCCTATTACATCATTTTATCACTTTCCTGATTACCTCCTTATGTTTCTCCAGAGCCCTGTATTTGAAAATCAGATTTTATATTCAGCTTTGGCCTTTTCATCATGAATGCTTGAAAATCCTCTATTTCTTTGAATGACTACTTTTTCCTCTGAGGGATTATATTCAGTTTTGCTGGGTAGATGATTCTTGGTTGTAATCCTAGCTCCACTGCTCTCTAAAATATCATATTCCAATCCCTCTGGTCCTTTTATGTAGAAGCTACTAAATCTTGTGTTATCCTGATTGTGCCTCCACTATTTTTGAATTGTTTCTTTCTAAATGATTGCAATATTTTCTCCTTGACCTGAGAGTCCCCGGAATTTGGTATAGTGTCCTTGGGAGTTTTCATTTTGGGATCTCTTTGAGGAGGTGATTGGTGGATTATTTCAATTTCTATTTTACCCTCTGGTTCTAGAATATAAGAACAGTTTTCCTTGATAATTTTTTGAAAGATGATACCCATACTCTTTTTTGGATCATGACTTTCAACAGACCAATAATATTTAAATAATCTGTCCTGGATCTATTTTCCAGGTCAGTTGTTTTTCCAATGAGATATTTCCCATTGCACCCCCACCCCCATTTTTTCATTTTTTTTTTTTTGGTTTTGCTTTATTGTGTCTTGATTTCTCACAAAGTCATTAGCTTCCATTTGATTAATTCTATTTTTTAAGGAATTATTTTCCTCAGTGAACTTCTGCACCTCCTTTCCCAATTGGCCAATCTTGCTTTTTAAGGCATTGTTCTCATTATCCTTTTGCATTTTTTTATATCACTCCCAATTCTTTTTCTGATTTTTACTCTCTCTTACTTGATTTTCCAAATCCCTTTTGAGCTCTTCCATGATCTGAACCCAATTCTTATTTTTCTAGGAGGCTTTGGATGTAGGAACTTTGACTTTATTATATTCATTTGAGTGTGTGTTTTGATCTTCCTTGTCACTGTTCCAAGCTTTAGCAGTTTTGTGTGAGTTGTGTCAGTAAGTTATGTTGACAAAATAACAGTTTCAGGAATTTGGCCTCTCTTTGTGTGTGTTAGAGTCCACATCATTCCTAACAATGTCTGCACCACATCAGAAGGAACAGTAGAAGCTGAAAAATAAATGCAAAATTTGCTCAATTAAAAAAAAGATTCAGAAGTATTAATGATAAAATTGACCTATTTGAAGGATAAATCAAGGAGAAGAAAAGTAGGGAATTATTAGGCTTTCCAAAAACTATTTAGAGGAGAATATGACCACTTAATCTTGGAAAATAATATAAAAATTTCAAGAAATATTAAAAACAGAAATAATTTTCAAACTGACAAAATTCACATGTGCTGATAAGTGGTTATTTAAACTTGAGTTTTATCAGCCACATCAAATTCCAAGATTATAATAGCAAGGATATGATCTTATAAGCAGTAAAGAAGAAAGCCATCATATCAAAACCCAGTAATTCAGATTTTTATAGGTTTTTTTTTTTACAAATATGAGAAAACTAGAGTTTTCTCTAGAAAAAGAAACTAAGTAAATATAAAAAAAATGAATTCTAGGACTTTCAAATCAGTTTCCCTTCTAAAACCCCCCTTTCTGAAAAAATAAGTGAGCATTTAAAATTTGAGTTAACTTTGAGTAAATTAATGGAGAGAAGAACCAATCCTACATATCTTTTGTTATGCAACGTTAGTAAGGGCATAAAGGCTAATAGAAGAGACAAATTATTAAGCTAAGTGTTTTAATCAAACTAAGGTGTTTTATAACTGTGATTAACTAGTCCCTATCTCAATGCCATTATCATAGAGGAATTAAAAACAACAATGGTTTTGTTTTGGTTAACTACCTAATGACAAAAGCCTGGCTTGTTGGGGGGGGGAGTAGGAAGGAAAAGAATGAGTTGATTATAGGTGTTACAAATAAAGAGAGAGAAAGAACAAAGGAGTGGGGATATAAGGGTAGAGAGCAGAATTAGAACAAAGTGCATCTGGAAGGAAACTTTAAGTATCAATAAATGATGAACTCTCTCTGGTTATACAATATACATATACATATACATATACATATACATATACATATACATATACATATACATATACATATACACATACACATACATATACATATACATATATATGTAGTGGGCAAATATTGTAAATGAACTATGATCTGGGTCTACAATAGGAAGGGGGGAGTGGATTGCTTGTGGGAAATTTCAGGTTTCTTTCAAAGATTTCAAATTTCTCTCTGAAGCAAAAATCTGTTTAATGTGAATATTCTTCCATTGATTTAAGTAAGTGATATCACACTCAAATATAAATCATCCCCATAGCTGCATGTTGACTTAGAAAACTACAAGTTAATAGTATCTATATTGTGTTGTATTTAGCTTATTTTGTTAAATATATTCCAATTATAATTTAAGCAGGTTCAATCACACTTGAGAATTTTGTGGACTTAAGGACTCGAATCTGATGCCTCTGAATTTTAAATCATAAAATACCGTAACATGAATTGAAATTGGGGATCATGTAAAAGGTAATGTTGGGCATTGGTATAAATAGGATGCCACAAATACATACCGAGGATCACAAGGGGAAAGAAGCATAAAAGATATCATCAAAGAAATGTATGATAAAAAAAGACGAGGGACAACTATTTTGGCATTGGCACAATGTCAAGAAAAAGTGAGGGAGGTACCAAGCACATTGTGTCAACCACTGTGGCAAACTTATGGAAAGATCTTTCTAAGAGTCATGGCACAGGCAGAAATAGATGGGTTGGCATCTATTTTTGGAGGAGGTACATTCATCAATGAGGTTACAAATCCATTGGCATATTAGAGTAATAGGTGACATTTACATAGAACTTTAAGATTTAAAAAGCTTTTCTCATAAAACTTTGTGAGGTATATCCTACAGGTATTATTATTATTATTATTTTTTTGCTGAGGCAATTGGGGTTAAGTGACTTGCCCAGGGTCACACAGCTGTTACGTGTCTGAGACCAGATTTGAACTCAGGTCCTCCTGACTTCAGGGCTGGTGCTCTATCCACTGCGCCACCTAGCTGCCCCCCTACAGGTATTATTTGTATTATATTGCTGATGGTAAGTGACTTGCTTATGGTCATATAGTTAGTGTAAATCAAAGACTGTTTTAAACCATGTTATTATCCACTTCAAGTATCTTGCTGCTTCTCAGTTACTTTGAAAACAGTATTTAAAAAGCAAAATACTGGGGAAGGGGGAAGGGAAAAAGGGGAAAGGAAAGAGAAAATCATAACTTTGGGTAAATAAGATGGCAGGAAATACAGAATTAGTTATTTTAACTGTGAATGTGAATGGGATGAACTCTCCCATAAAATGGAAGCAAATAGCAGACTGGATTAAAAGCCAGAATCCTACAATATGTTGTTTACAAGAAACACATCTAAAGCATAGAGATACATACAGAGTGAACGTATAGGGCTAGAGCAGAATCTATTATGCTTCAGGTGAACAAAAAAAAAAGCAGGGGTAGCAATCCTGATCTCAGATCAAGTAAAAGCAAAGATAGATCTAATTAAAAGAGATAAGGAAGGAAACTATATTTTGCTAAAGAGTACCATATGTAATGAAGCAATATCAATACTAAACATGTATGCACCAAGTGGTATAGCATCCAAATTCCTAGAGGAGAAGTTGAGAGATGCAAGAAGAGATAGACAGCAAAACTATACTATTGGGGGATATCTACCTTGCTCTCTCAGAATTAGATAAATCAAACCACAAAATAAATAAGAAAGAAGTTAGGAAGGTAAACAAAATGTTAGAAAAGTTAGGTATGATAGATCTTTGGAGGAAATTGAATGGCGGCAGAAGGGAGTTTACTTTTTTCTCACTGTTTCATGGAACTTATACAAAATTTGACCACGTGTGAGGCCATAAAAATCTTAAAATCAAATGCAGAAAGGCAGAAATAGTAAATGCATTTTTTTAAGATTATGATGCAATAAAAATCATATAAAGCCAGGAGAAAATAGACCAAAAGTTAATTGGAAATTAAATAATCTAATTTTAAAGAATGAATGGGTGAAAGAGCAAGTCATAGATGCAATCAATAATTTCATCAAAGAGAATGACAATAATGAGACAACACACCAAAATTTTTGGGATGCAGCCAAAGCGGTTATAAGGAGCAATTTTATATTTCTAGATGCTTAATTGCATAAAATAGAGAAAGAGAAGATCAATGAATTGGTCTTACAATTTAAAAAGCTAGAAAAAGAACAAATTAAAACCTCAATTAAATACCAAATTCAAAATTCTGAAAATAAAAGGGGAGATTAATAAAATTAAAAATAAGAAAACTATTGAATTAATAAATAAAACTGAGTTGGTTTTATGGAAAAAAACCCACCACAAAATAGATACACCTTTAGTTAATTTAATTAGAAAAAAGAAAGAAGAAAATGAAATTGTTAGTCTCTAAAATGAAAAGGGAGAACTTTCCACCAATGAAAAAGAAATTAGAGCAATAATTAGGAGTTACTTTGCCCAACTGTATGCCAACAAATTTAATAATCTAAATGAAATGGAGGAATATCTGCAAAAAATAGATTGCCCAGATTAACAGAAGAGGAAATAAATTATTTAAATAGCCCCATTTTAGAAAAAGAAATAGAACAAGCTATTAATCAACTCCCTAAGAAAAAATCTCCAGGGCCAGATGGATTTACATGTGAATTCTACTAAACATTCAAAGAACAATTAATTCCAATACTACATAAACTATTTGAAAAAATAAGGAAAGGAGCTGTTCTACCAAATTCCTTTTATGATACAGATATGGTGCTGATAGCTAAACCAGGTAGGGTGAAAACAGAGAAAGAAAACTGTAGACCAATTTCCCTAATGAATATTAATGCAAAAATCTTAAATAAAATATTAGCAGTGAGATTACAGAAAGTCATCCCCAGGATAATACACTATGACTAAGTAGGATTTATACCAGGAATGCAGGACTGGTTCAATATTAGGAAAACTATCAGCATAACCAACTATATCAATAACCAAACTAACAAAAATCATGATTATCTCAATAGATGCAGAAAAAGCATTTGATAAAATCCAACACCCATTTCTATTAAAACACTAGAGAGTATAGGAATAAATAGGCTTTTCCTTAAAATAATCAGTAGCATCTATTTAAAACCATCAGCAAGTATCATATATAATGGGGATAAACTAGAACCATTCCCAGTAAGATCAGGAGTAAAACAAGGCTGCCCACTATCACCATTACTATTCAATATTGTATTAGAAATGTTAGCTTTGGCAGTAAGAGGAAAAAGAGATTAAAGGAATTAGAGTAGGTCATGAGTAAACCAAATTATCACTCTTTGTTGATGATGTGATGGTATTCTTAGAGAACCCTAGAGACTCAACTAAAAAACTACTAGAAACAATTCACAACTTTTGCAAAGTTGCAGGATACAAAATAAATCCACATAAATCATCAACATTTTTATGTTACCAACAAAGTCTAGCAACAAGAAATACAAAGAGAAATTCCATTCAGAATTACTGTTGATAGTATAAAATATTTGGGAATCTATCTGCCAAGGGAAAGTCAGGAACCATATGAATGCAACTACAAAACACTTTCCACACAAATAAAGTCAGATCTAATCAATTGGAAAAACATCAAGTGCTCATGGGTAGGCCGAGCAAATATAATAAAAATGACAATACTATCCAAACTAGTGCCATACCAATCAAACTCCCAAGAAATTATTTTACACTTCTAGAAAAAATAGTCGCAAAGTTCATCTGGAAGAACAAAAGGTCAAGAATTTCAAGGGAAATAATGAAAAAAAAAATGCCGATGAAGGTGGCCTTGCTGTACCAGATCTAAAACTATATTATAGAGCAGCGGTCATCAAAACCATTTGATACTGGCTAAGAAATAAAGTAGTCGGTCAGTGGAATAGGATAGGATCACAAGACAAACTAGGCAATAACTATAGCAATCTTGTGTTTGATAAACCCAAAGACCCCAGCTTTTGGAATAAGAACTCATTATTTGACAAAAACTGCTGGGAAAATTGGAAACTAATGTGGAAGAAACTAGGACATGGCCCACACCTAACACTACATACCAAGATAAGATCTAAATGGGTTCATGATTTAGATGTAAAGAGTGATATTATAAGTAAATTAGAGGAACATAGGATAATTTACCTCTCAGACCTGTGGAGAAGGAAGGAATTTGTGTCCAAAGAAGAACTGGAACTCTTAATGGAACACCAGATAGATAATTTTGATTATATTAAGTTAAAAAGTTTTTGTACAAACAAAACTAATGCAGACAAGATTAGGAGGGAAGCAATAAATTGGGAAATCATTTTTACATTTAAGGATTCTCATAAAGGCCTCATTTCTAAAATATATAGAGAATTGTCTCATATTTATAAGAATTCAAGCCACTCTCCAATCAATAAATGGTCAAAGGAGATGAACAGACAGTTCTCAGATGATGAAATTAGAACTATTTCTAGTCATAAGAAAAAGTGCTCCAAATCACTATTGATCAGAGAAATGCAAATTAAGATAACTCTGAGATACCATTACACACCTGTCAGATTGGCTAAGATGACAGGAAAAGATAATGATGAATGTTGGAGGGGATGTGGGAAAACTGGGACACTGATACATTGTTGGTGGAACTGTGAAAGGATGCAACCATTCTGGAGAGCAATTTAGAACTATGCTCAAAAAGTTATCAAACTGTGCATGCCCTTTGACTCAGCAGTGTTTCTACTGGGCCTATATCCCAAAGAGATCTTAAAGGAGGGAAAGGGACCGACATGTGCAAAAATGTTTGTGGCAGCCCTTTTTGTAGTGGCTAGAAACTGGAAACTGAATGGATGCCCATCAATTGGAGAATGGCTGAATAAATTATGGTATATGAATGTCATGGAATATTATTGTCCTGTAAGAAACGATCAGCAGGATGATTTCAGAGAGGCTTGGAGAGATCTACATGAACTGATGCTGAGTGAAATGAGTGGAACCAGAAGATCATTATACACAGCAACAATAAGACTATATGATGATCAATTGACTCTTGCAAAGCTTTCCGTTACAAATTTCCCCCCGCCCAAGTCCCCATTCCTCCCCCTAGATGGCAGGAAGTTTATTACATGTTATTATGTTAAAATACTTGACAAATCAAATATGTATATACATATTTTTACAGTTATCTTTCTGTGCAAGAAAAATTGTATCTACAAGAAAAAAAATCAGAGAAAGGGAACACAATGCAAACATCAATAGAGAGCATGAAAATGTTATGTTGTGATATTACAGAAAGTTATCCCCAGGATAATACACCATGATCAAGTAGGATTTATACCAGGAATGCAGGGCTGGTTCAATATTAGGAAAACTATTAGCATAATCAATTATATTAATAACCAAATTAACAAAAACCATATGATTATTTCAATAGATGCAGAAAAAGCCTTTGATAAAATCCAATACCCATTCCTATTAGAAACACTGGAGAGTATAGGAATAAATGGGCTTTTCCTTAAAATGATCAGTAGCATCTATTTAAAACCATCAGCAAGCATCATATGTAATGGAGACAAACTAGAACCATTCCCAATAAGATCAGGAGTGAAACAAGGCTGCCCACTGTCACCATTATTATTTAATATTGTATTAGAAATGTTAGCTTTGGCAATAAGAGAAGAAAAAGAGATTAAAGGAATTAGAGTAGGTAATGAGGAAACCAAATTATCACTCTTTGCAGATGACATGATGGTATACTTACAGAACCCTAGAGACTCAACTAAAAAAAATACTAGAAACAATTCACAACTTTAGCAAAGTTGCAGGATACAAAATAAATCCACATAAATCATCAGCATTTTTATATATTACTAATAAAGTTCAGCAGCAAGAGATACAAAAAGAAATTCCATTCAAAATAACTGTTGATAGTATAAAATATTTGGGAATTTATCTGCCAAAAAAAGTCAGAAACTATAGGAACTAAACTATAAAACACTTTCCACACAAATAAAATCAGACCTAGTCAATTGGAAAAACATAAAATGCTCATGGGTAGGCTGAGCGAATATAATAAAAATGACAATACTACCCAAACTAATTTACTTATTTAGTTCCATACCAATCAAACTCCCAAGAAATTATCTTACAGATCTAGAAAAAATAGTAGCAAAATTAATTTGGAAGAATAAAAGGTCAAGAATTTCAAGGGAATTAATGAAAAAAGGCAGATGAAGGTGGCCTTGCTGTATTAGATCTAAAACTATATTACAAAGCAATGGTCATCAAAACCATTTAGTACTGGCTAAGAAATAGAGCAGTCGATCAGTGGAATAGGATAGTATCACAAGACAAACTAGGCAATAACTATAGCAATTTAGTCTTTGATAAACCCAAAGACCCCAGATTCTGGGATAAGTACTCACTATTTGACAAAAACTGCTGGGGAAATTGGAAATTAGTGTGGAATAAATTAGGGCTTGACCCACATCTAACACCACATACCAGGATAAGATCTAAATGGGTTCATGATCTGGATATAAAGAGTGATATTATAAGCAAATTAGAGGAATGTAATATAGTTTACCTCTCAGACCTATGGAGATGAAATAAATTTATGTCCAAAGAAGAACTGGAACTCTTAATTGAAAACCAGATAGATAACTTTGACCATATTAAGTTAAAACTTTTTGTACAAACAAAACCAATGCAGTCAAGATTAGGAGGGAAGCAATAAATTGGGAAATCATCTTTACATTTAAGGGTTCTGATAAAGGCCTCATTTCTAAAATATATAGAGAATTGTCTCATATTTATAAGAATTCAAGCCATTCTCCAATCGATAAATGGTCAAAAGATATGAACAGACAATTTTCAGATGATGAAATCAAAACTATTTCTAGTCATATGAAAAGGTGCTCCAAATCACTATTGATCAGAGAAATGCAAATTAAGACAACTGTGAGGTACCACTACACACCTGTCAGATTGGCTAAAATGACAGGAAAAGTTAACAATGATTGTTGGAGGGGATGTGGGAAGGCTGGGACACTGATGCATTGTTGATGGAACTGTGAACGGATCCAACCATTCTGGAGAACAATTTGGAGCTATGCTCAAAAAGTGATCAAACTGTGCATACCCTTTGACCCAGCAGCATTTCTATTGGGCTTATATCCAAAGAGATCTTAGAGGAGGGAAAGGGCCCCACATGTGCAAGAATGTTTGTGGCAGCCCTTTTTGTAGTGGCTAGAAACTGGAAACTGAATAGATGCCCATCAATTGGAGAGTGGCTGAATAAATTATGGTATATGAATATCATGGAATATTATTGCTCTGTAAGAAACGACCAGCAGGACGATTTCAGAGAGGCCTGGAGAGACTTGTATGAACTGATGCTGAGTGAAATGAGCAGAACCAGGAGATCATTATACACGGCAACACCAATACTATATGACAATCAATTCTGATGGACATGGCTCTCTTCAACAGTGAAATGTTTCAAACCACTTCTAATTGTTCAGTGAAGAAAGCCATATACACCCAGAGAGAGAGATGTGAAATGTGGACCACAACATAATATTCTCATACTCTTGATTGATGTTTGCTTACATTTTGTTTCCTTTATCTGATATGTCTTTCATGTAGATACAATTTTTCTTGCACAACAATGATAAGTGTGGAAATATGTATACATATATTCGATTTGTCAAGTATTTTAACATAATTAACATGTAGTGGATATCCTGCCATCTAGGGGAGGGGTGGGGAGTAGGGAGGAAAAATTTGTAACAGAAAGCTTTGTAAGGGTTAATGTTGAAGAGTTACCCATACATATGTTTTGCAAATAAAATAAAATAAATAAATAAATAAATAAAATGTTAGGTTGTGGTCCACATTTCACATCCCTCTCTCTGGGTGTATATGGCTTTCTTCATCACTGAACAACTGGAACTAGTTTGAAACATTTCATTGTTGAAGAGAGCCATGTCCATCAGAATTGATCACCATATAGTCTTGTTGCCGTGTATAATGATCTCCTGGTTCTGCTCATTTCGCTCAGCATCAGTCCATGCAAGTCTCTCCAGGCCTCTCTGAAATCATCCTGCTGCTCATTTCTTACAGAACAATAATATTCCATAACATTCATATACCATAATTTATTCAGCCATTCTCCAATTGATGGGCATCCATTCAGTTTCCAGTTTCTAGTCACTACAAAAAGGGCTGCCACAAACATTTTTGCTCATGCCATCACCAATTCCTAATTGGACATTTCACATAGCATGTCCTAGATACATCTCAAACTCAGTATATTAAAAAGAGACCTCATTAGCTTCCCCTTCTCCCTTCCAAAATCTCCCAGTTCTGTCAAAGACACTCATTCTTCATTCTCCAGGGTTCATAACTTTGGCATTATCCTAGATTTTTAACTCCCCCTTATCCCACATATCCAATCAGTTGCCAAATTTTGCTATTTCAACATGTTACTCTTTCCTACACTTACACAGCTATCATTTTTAGTCCCTTATCATTTCTTGCTAGATTTTTGCAGTACCCTCCTAATTGGTCTTGATGCCTTAAATCTCTCACTTTTACCTACTATAAATCTTCACACTGTTACTAAAGTGATCCTTAAATGCGGGTCTGACCATATCAGTCCAGGTTGTAATCAACTCCAGCATCTCCTTTTATCCTACAAGATAAAATATAAACTCTTCTGTTTAGCTTTTAAAGCCCTACATAACTGGGACCTAACATATCTTTCCAACCTCACTGGGCATTATTTCGTATCGCATAATCTGTGAACCAGCTAAACTCGCTTTCTCTCTCTTCTTCACGATCTACCCTCCATCTCTGTTTTTGCACTGACCAGGTCTCAGTCCTATAATACACTCTCTCCTCTGACTCATTGGATTGCTCCTTCTTTTAAGACTGAATTCATGTACCTTTTTTTTTTTACATGAAGCCTTTCCTCATCTCCTCAGCTACTAGTGAGCCGTTCCTTTAAACGATGCCTTCTATTTAATTACTTCGTATTTCTTCTTTTTACATTTATATATGTACATGTTGTCTCCTACATTAGAAGTAAAGTTGCTAGTAAGGTTTATTTCATTCTTTGTGTGTGTATTTGCAATCCTTGGGATAGTGTTTTCATTAAAGGTCTTTTTTTTAGAATGATGCTAATCTTTTCAGGGTTACATTTTTTGATGGTAAGCTGATATCTTTTTTGCCTTTTAGGATATTATATTCTAAGATGTTTAGAGATGAAGCAACCACATCTTGAGTGATCCTAAGTGTTTTCTTGGTAATTGTATTGCTTTTTTCCTGAATGCCTTCATTACTTTTTCTTTGACATGGAAGCTCTGGATTTTTTCTTTTTTTTCAATGTTTTGATTTTCCTTACTATTTCTTGATCTTAGGGAGTCATTAGTTACTATTTGGTCTCTTCTTGTTTTAAGATAATATATTACTTGGGTAGGATTTATCATTAGTGCTGATAACTGTGCCTGGCCCATAGGAGGTGATTAATAAATGTTTTTTGACTGGCTTGGTGACTGACTGATTTTTTTCTTTTAAGTATTTATTCTCCTTCTGCTTCTTACCTCCAAAACTTTTATTTCATTTTTTCTTTTGCTTCATTTCTTCTAGATGCAGTCATATAATCCTTGAGGAAAATCTGTTTTTTTTTTCTTTCGAATATCTGCTTGCAGCTGTTATAGAGATACCCTATCCTTGTTGGAAATCTCCAGGTCTATGATAATGTTTTATACTTGATGGTCTTTGGTTTAGTCATTTCTTAAGCTTTAGTTCCTAAGAGAGGATTTGTGCTGAGGTCACACTTTGGCCCCTGCCATGCTTTTTTTTTGTGATTGGTCTTGATTGATTGTTGTTTGTCCCTCATTCTGAAAGAACCATCACATCAGGAAGGGATGCCATAATATACCAATAAATTGGATTGAAGTGAGGAAGCACTATGCAAGCTCACCAGCCTCACTTTCTGCTTCAGAGACATCTGGATCCAGTGGCAAGATACAGATCAGGATGATTGGAGATGACCCTTGCTTTTCCTTGATTGACCTCTCCCTGGATCACCTGAGGTTCTGGGTTGACCACTAACTCCTAAGGTCTGGTCCTCCTAGATCTTTGAGGTTCAGAGCAGTGGTTATCAAGGATGCACCTTGGTATCTCAGGACATGGTAATGGGAACTTGGACCCTTTGTGTGTCCATGCCCTCACAAATAACTTTTGCTTCGTTGGATGGGTCCCATTACAAGTTTGTAACCACTCTAGATTTTCTCAGGGGAATTCTGTATTCCTGTTACATCTAGAAAAAGAGCTTGGTAGACTACATTTGTGTCTGTCCTATTTCTGGTTACTCTGAAGGCTGTGGGATTGTTTGCCAAAAGTAGTAACTATTGATTATGGACTCCTTTGTGCATTTCTAGGGGAAAAGAAGTCACTTTCAGTTTTCACTGGATTTCTTGATTGTTATTCTGTGTAGTGTTGTTTTCAGGTTTTTGCTGGAGTAGGTATGGGAGAGCTGGGCTGCTGTCTTGACTAGAAGTCTCTAGTTAAATTCTTGTAGGGTATGTGAAAGATTATGAAAAGATCATTAAGAGATATCAGGTGGTATGTCATTAGCTAATGAGAATGATATCACTGAGGGCATCTATTATATTTGTAGACAAGATGTCCTTTATTGCCATTGAGAAAGAGAATATTGAGCTGGATGGATTGTAAGTATATGGCATTTCTGATATTCTTAAGCACATCAAAAGAAAGAAAGATATCTGAATCATTTTTATTACCTGAATCACAACCTTATCACATATTTTCTACATTCATTAGAGGTATACTAAGTTCCCAAGAATGAAAATTACGTTTTGTTATGTGACCTTGGTATTTAAGATTTGGTTATTGCACTTAATTTGGGAAGAAATTGAATCATTTTGTAAAATTTGTCTTTTTAGGTGAAAATTGCCTTTTTGAATTGTTAGACTCTTTCAAGGCTTCAGGGAGGACCAATGCTTGAAACTTTGCCATTATTTTTTAAACTTGAGTAGAAAAACATCCTAATTGATACCATCTGGACAGAAAGTCTCACTAATTGGACTGCTCACATAACTGGACTCCTCACTTGCCTCCAGCTGGGAGTTGTTTCAGAATGAGTAACCCTGAGTGTTCATGCTTAACTCACAAGGAAAATCTTGACTTCTGTTCTCTATTCCAATATGGATCAAAGCCAGTGTAGAAGATGAATGTATATGAAAACAGGAGGAAGGGAATAAGCATTTATTAAGCATCAACTATGTGGCAGGTACTGTGACAAGTGCTTTACAAATATTTTTTTCATTCAAATTTCTCAGCAAGTCTTGGATATAGGTAATATTATGATCTCCATTTTATAGTTGAAGAAACTGAGGCAGAGAGGTTAAGCCTCTTGCCTAGGGTTACATAACTAGTAAATGTCTGAAGACATGGTAAATAAATTCTCTTAATTGATTTCAACGTCCTTTTCCAGAATTCTGGTTTCTTGCCCTCTTTAAAAGTTCTCTTTCTCTTTCCTCACATCTTTGTCTTTTGCTTTTTTGTCTTCATAATGGCACAATAACAAAAAGATTAGAATTCATAAATGATTAGGAAAGGATTTAGGATCTACAGTTTATTCATTAAGAGCCAGAAGATTTTCTTCTTTCATGAATTAAAATGGAAAAGTACTTATAGCTCCAAGATTGGAAGCCTAGGCTCAGGGGTTTTGAAAAAAAAATTAATTTGCTTGAATCATGCAAAAATGATGGCAATTTTGCCTCTCTGGGCATGATATAAAGGGATTTAGCTCTTTCTAGTTGCAGAAGATGATGTTTTATATCAAATTTGTGTTTTTAGATGATGTGGAAAAAAACAAATGAATTGAGAATTTTTTGTTTTCTTATGAAGACTAAATATTCTTCTTTATGAGATCTTCTGCTTGTATCTTACTTTGGTGTCATATCATAGCTTAGGGATAATTGTAAATTCTTAAAGCTGGTGGAACATAAGCTCTCATAGTCCTCTCAATGTTCAGAGGCTTCTCCCAATGAACACCTGTGTGTTTGTCACTGGAGGATTAACCCAATTAAGTTTATATTGGCTCACAAATGCCATTGGATGGCCCCTCAGTGATGGTAAAATTTTTTTTGATCCAAGCAATTTCAGAGGTCTCTTGTTATAGCTAATATTTAGGGCATTGGATTTTAATTTGGTGAGACAAGTTTAAATTCTGCCTCAGATACTTATTAGCTGTATCATCCTGGGTAAGCTACTCAACTCAGTATCTAAGTTTCCTCATCTGTCAAAATGAAGGAGTTGTATTGGATGGTGTCTAAGATATCTCCTATCTCTAAATTTACAATTTTATTGTTCCTATGAACTAATAACAATAACAATTAAAGTACACAAGATTGTAATCAAGCTTAATGTAGAATGTACTGAATTAAATCATAAGGCCATGAAATATTAAAGATGTACTTTTATCCCCTAGTGTTCCAAGTAAGTTTTCTCTTTTAAATCTACCCCAAACAGACTCAGGATCATACCAACTGATTATAGTTCCTAGTGGGGTGGGGACACAGAAATTATGACAAGGTCTTATTTTTATATACTCTATACCCCTATTGAATCAGCTGGAATGATTCTAAGGGTTCTTGTGAACTAAATGTTTTCTATCTGGCTATTTTATGAGCATATTTTTTCTAACTAAATATAGCCTCATTTATGTGTTCATTATTCAATTTCTGGTGTTCTGTCTTTATGAAACCTGGATATCAAAGATTTGATCAGAAATACAGTATGGTACATTGGAAAGAATTTTTGAGTTTTTTATTTTTAATTTTGAATTCAGAGGATTCAGATTCACATACTATTTCTGACATTTATTATATGTTTGACTTTGCCCAAATTGCTTAACACTTCTGGGCATTGGCATCCTCATCTATAAATGAGAAGGTTGAATTTAGTGGTCCTGTAAATCTTTTCTAGTTATAGCTCAATGATTGTATGATCTTAGCAGTGATTTAAAAGCAAGAATTTATCATGAAAGAAAATTTAATATAGAATGAAACATAGATTTCAGATATGGTCATTGTGGATTGAACAACAGTTACAAGGGAGGGATTCTATTGGGAGAGGAAGGATGTGGATTGGTTTAGTAGGTAGTTATAGACACGGGGAAAAAAGAGAATCACTAAAATATTTTCTAAAATGGAAGAAAAAGATGATGAAGAAAAAGAAGAGGAAGAGAAAGAAGATGAAAAAGAGATGATGATGATGACATTGATAACTAAGAAGGAATAGATCATTATTTTTCCTACTCCCCTGTTCCTGTTTTCAACATTTTGTAGCATTAGGGAGTGTGGGGACTGATTTGATGCCATATTTTTTCATACTGAGAAATAAAAGAAACAAAGCTAAAAGATTTGTTCGTACTATGGAGGATCCACAAAAATATTGACAGAGAATACCCAGTTTGCTAAGACCTCTATAGGAGAATTGAACCTGAGATATTTTAGGAATGGAGAACATTACTATAACTCTCCATTTCCAAAATTTTTAGTCTTTATATAACTAACTTTATTTAAAAAGAATTATTTTAAGAATGTTTATACACAAATAGATTACTTAGCCATGGGATGGAAATAGTACTGGATTTTTAGTTAAAAGTCCTGTCTTCAAGTTACCATCCTGTAATGGGACCTTCTGTGATCTTGGGCAAGTGACATGACCTCTCTGAGTTTCATTTTACTTGTCTCTAAATTTAAGGGATTGGATTAAGCGACTGCTGAGGTCCTTTCCAGTTCTGAAGTTATAATTATATGATTACTCTTAGGATTCACTCATTCCGTTTTTCTACATCTTGATTGTAAGCACCATCCATGTTGACTCAACATACATAGTGATATTTTGTACCTCACAGTGACCAGATTAAACATTAATTAACAGGGGTTTATGTACAGTTCATTTGTAGATGTTAGGTTGGCATTCAGGGCAGGGGAGGAGGTGTTTGAGGACAAGATGGGGGGAAATTACTTTGGGATGTCCCTTTGCTTAAATAGAGAAACCTGGCTGTGTAGTGGAGAGTCATGTATGTGCTGACTGACTAAAGTGCATGTATTTTGCATTTGCTTTGAGCTTCCTTTCACACATTTGATTTGATTTTTATTTTTTTGGGTTTTGTTTTGTTGAGTGCAATGCCTGTTATTACTCAGCTAATCATCTCATGGGCTAGTCTATAAGACAGCCTTTCCTGTGTTTGAATCCATGTTTTTTGCTGCTGTTCTCATTCTTTTTTTTTATAATGTTTCAGCTCATCCACCATATACCATGTGCTTTAGAGTGAAATTCTACCCACACGAACCTTTGAAGATTAAAGAAGAGCTTACCAGGTATTTTTTGTTTGTACATTTAATTCACATGCTCCATAAGCTAGGCACTTATTTGTATGGCTGCCAGGTTCTCCTTAGATCTGTGGTGAAATGCTCTAACAAGGTATGTGCTGAGCCACGCATTGAAGCTTTTAGTTTTCCCCTAAGACTTAATTGTCTCTGAATTTTTTAAACAATTGTCTTTGGTGGTATAATTAAGCCACTCAAATGAACAGTGGCTTAAGGGGGAGGTGGCTTTAGAAAACAGCTTCCAATGGGTTACTAAAAATAAAAAGAAGAATGTTTTCAGTGTGGAGGGCAAAGCAGAACAGCGTGAACTCGAGAGCATCCATGAAGAACTAAACCATTCCTAGAGGAAAAAGAGAGATTGACAGCAAAAGCAGCTTTCCTCATGCTAGAATAAACTTTCCAAATAAATCCTTCTACTTAATCTTTACCTCCATCTCTAGTTCCTTACCTATGATTCCTCTCCAGATGGCAAGCCTCTTTCAAACCTTTCATAGAAGGACCTGCAAGGGTCTTGCTCCTAATACTTTCTCTAGCTCCAGGTCCATATCCTGGCCTATAGTAATAATTCTGGACTTGGCTACAAATTAAAGGGTATGAGTTTATCCATTTTTAACCTTTTTAATATAGGAAATTTAAGCTCCCAATTTTTAATCTCTGCTCTTTACCACAATGTTTCTGGAAACCTCTCTAGAAAGTGTATCTCTGTAAAGCACCTTTTATTTTCACATAGAAGCAATATTGTCATTAGGGAATTGTCTTACTGACCAGGGTCTTAAGCATAAAATGGAATCATAAAATCAATCATGCTTTTAACGTAAATACAGCAAAAATAGAATCATTAAGTTATATACTTATTCTAAAACAATATAATTATAAATTATAAAATGATTACAACAATTTATAAATTAAAAATGACAAATCTTTACAAATATACTGCATATAGTGATTATAAGGAGGGCTCAAATGCATCAGAAGAACACATAAAAATGCACATAAAAAGCATTTCTATTATGGCACAGATTTTATTAAGATGAATATTTTACATATAAATGATTTTGATTAACTAATTTGCCTTACCTTCTTAGACTTTAGAAGGCCTTTGGAGATGATCAATACATTCCATATCTCTTAAAACTGCCCCATTTTCTTTTCTCTTTCCTTCTATACCAGTGTAACTCAATGACTAGTTTGCTAAAATATTGAATGTTGTTATTATCAGGCCCTATTTCTTTTCTTTCTTCTCTCTCCTCCTTTGGCAGCAATTCTGTATGTGAAAGCAAGGAGACATCATGGTGTGGAGGAAAGTGTTGGGATGGGCATTTCCCCCAAATCCTTTCCTATTCTTTTTAGTTCTGCTTTTGTTATTGGTTAGTTTAGTTCTTCAGTAGGACTGAAGAGGGAAGAGATAGAAGCAAATCTGTTAGTAGCTCTGACATAATAGTAAAAATTACTATTGTTTATTTACCAAGGCCTGCCCTACTTGTCTTTCATCTGTGGTTTGGATATTTGGTTCCTTCCCTTTCCGGCAGTCAGTGAAAATGGTTAAAGGTTGATTATAGCAATCAAAGAACTAAGTTATACTACTGGTTCCTTTTAAACCACTGTTTGTGGAACACATGTTGAATAAACTGGACCTTTTTTTTAGAGTGTATAAATCAAATTAATAAACCTCTACCGATTTGGGGCTTCTGAAGTGTATTGATGTCCTAAGAATGAGTTGATGAGAGACCCTTATTTTCAATTTTATGTGTGTTTAAATAGAAAGCAGTGTGCTTTAATTTAAGCCAATCAAGAAATGATGTTCATTTAGGAGAGTCCTTGATATTTACACACACATGTATATGTATAATACATATCTATCACATATATATGTATGTACTTACAAAGGGGACCAATACCAGTCACCTTGACCTTTGTCTTGCAAATGGACTCCAATAACTCTGGAGGAGAGATTGGGGCTGATGAATTTTCACAGCTCTGCGTCACCTAATCCAATTCCTTTGTCAGTCAAGATATTAGATGTCATTAGTTCTTTTTGGGAACGATGGATATTTTACGTGTTTATTAAACACATAACACCATAAATGTATACTTAACCTTTTACAACACATACACATTGCTACATCTACACATAGCATGTATGTGTTCTAATGGACTAAAATAATATATATATATGATATATATGTGATATGTGATATATATGATATATGTGATATATAATATATATGTGAATACATGCTCATATATATACATATCAAATATGTCCTAAATGAACACCATTTTCCAATTATATTCTCAAATTATAGTACATATATAGCATGTATATATGTGTTTTAGACATGAAAGGCAATTAGTTAAATAAAGTTCAACAAGAGTGGACCAACTAGAAGAAAAATGTTTCAGATCCATATTTTTTATTTGACTCCAGTTGCTATTGCAAAAATTATAGTAGATCGGGACAGCTAGGTGGCACAGTGGTTAGAGCACCAGCCCTGAAGTCAGGAGGACCTGAGTTCAAATCTGGTCTCAGACACTTCCTAGCTGTGTGACTCTGGGCAAGTCACTTAACCCCAATTGCCTCAGCAAAAAGCAAAAAAAAAAAAAAATTATAGTAGATCTTTAATTAATGTATCTTTTTTGTAGTTGCAACAAAAAAGTTAGTGCATTTTACTGTCTCTACCATTTATCAAAAAATGCCTTTTCTTTGATTTTCCACTATTTAAAACTATCTTATCTAGTAAAGCATAATGTTAGTGAGCTTGGGGCGGTTTTAAAAAATGAATATATATTTCATTTTTCTTAACTTATTTATTTGCTCAGAATTATTCTATTATATATTTTTGGGGCGGGAGGAGGAAGGGTTAGATAATGAATTTAATGACAGTATAACTGTCAGAATTCAAAAATAGTGTAAGAACTCCAAACAACTTGAATTCTTATGATTTGAAATGTTAATATTGAAAGCATACATATAGTTCTGCATATTTGTAGAACAGTTTACTACTTTATAATGATTGAAATGAAAACTTAAAAATAAGTAGGGCAATTTAACAATATTTATGTACTTTTGGATCATCATTAAGGATAAATACACCATTAAAATTCTATTAGTACTTAAGGAAAATGATCAAAGGAGTAGATGTAAGATGATAGAAATAACTATAAAGAGTAGAAAAGACTTATTTGCTTTGATGAATAAAAGACTAGACTTTTTACATTTTTATTCCCCTTTCTATAATTTTCATAAAATTTTAGTTTCCTCATTGGACATTCTCCTATTATGCTATTGTTTCTTTTAAATTTTGTAGAGTTATTAAAATCAAAAGTATGTATTGTATTTTCCTTCCTATTACTAATTAGAATACACAAACATATTTTGATAGAGAATCAAAATTAATGATGAAAGAGCTGTTTATGACAGATCTTAATAGTATTATTTATCTTAATATAAAAGATATTTTATTAAAGGTAAAATAAAATAATGAAATCAAAGTTAGGTTTTTAAAAGTAGCATGTCTCTTATGTTTTTTGGTCTAAAGTTCTGATTTCACTACGGACTTTCAATTTGGAAATTCTCTCTTCCAATGCAGATCTACTACTGATCTGCAATTTATATAGTGTTAGAAGCTTGCTTGTGGGTACTGGGAATTTTGATTTGCTCCTGATCCCATAGCTAGTAGGTGTTGGAGACAAGACTTAAGCTGAAGTTATTCTGACTTCGAGGCTAGCTTTTTGCTCACTGCACCTATTGCCATTCTGCATTTTTTGATTATGGAACTGAACATATTGTCTCCAAACCCATTTATAAATGAATGAGAAGTTCCAAAGTTCAGTGAGCAATGTGAAATATATAGGAATCCATGAGCTGTATTTAGAGAACACATATGAGTAACATGAGTATTGTTAATTTGTTATTGTCACTGTTAAACTTTGTGTTACAGGAGCAGAGTGACAGTCCTTATTTATCAAGAAAATTATGTGAAATATCAAGAATAAATTGTTAAAGAGGAGGGAATTCAAGGACAGATTAGTAAAATTGAAAATAAAAAAACTATTGAATTAATAAATAAAACTAAAAGTTGGTTTTATGAAAAAACCAACAAAATAGATAAACCTCTAGTTAATTTAATTAGAAAAAGGAAAGAGGAAAATCAAATTGTTAGTCTCAAAAATGAAAAGGGAGAACTTTCCACCAATGAAGAGGAAATTAGAGCAATAATCAGGAGTTACTTTGCCCAACTGTATGCCAATAAATTTGATAACCTAAGTGAAATGGAGGAATATCTACAAAAATATAGATTGCCCAGATTAACAGAAGAGGAAATAAATTACTTAAATAGTCCCATTTCAGAAAAAGAA
>JAJPUD010017726.1:0-14643 GCA_023553655.1 Myrmecobius fasciatus
GCAGATCTCCTGGCAGCCACAGGCTGGTCGGGTCCACTGCTTGGGGCTATGCCATCAGACAGACAGGTGGTATGGGGCTGCCAGGGTGGGCTGCTCCCAGTCCCAACCAGGCAGAGCCAACTCCTGGTCTCCCAGGGCCAGTAGCTTCCTTTCTTAATTGCCAGAGGCTCCAGGGGATTCAAGGGAAATTCAATTCATATGTTTCTGATTCATTTACACTTAATTCATCAAAAGGCTGTTTTGTAAGGAGCCTGTTTGATGCTGAATATGCCTCCAGTCTTTTTCTCGGTCTTTCAAAGGTTTAGCTCCTCCCTCTTGGAACAGGGGATTTGCCTTTAGACCAAGTCAGAGACTCTGGAAAGTGGAATTTACCATGTGGAATTTTGTTTCCCCTGGTGGTGAAGCAAAGTTGGGAGTGGGGTTCATGGGCTCCCCATTTTATTCACACTTAGGAGATAGAATGGAAGATGCAGCTCAGATCACCAAGCTCCCAGGAACACTGCAGGGAGTCTTTGGGTCTCTGAAATACTCACGATTTGTCCTTTTTTCCTGATAAAATTTATATATATATTTTTTGCTTCTTTTGCTGAGGCATTTGAGGTTAAGTGACTTGCCCAGGGTCACACAGCTAGGGAATGTTAAATGTCTGAGACCAGTAAAATTTATATTTTAAAACATCAGCGTCAAAGTGGAGCACGGAGTTTCGAATACCAGACCAGAAACTCTCCCAGTATCTGCTCCAGGCTCCCCCAGATTTCTTCTAGTCTTAGAGAGACATGTGACCTTTCTAAAGCCTCAGTTATCTCTCCTTTAAAATGGGTAAAAAACATTCCAGCTCCCTCTGTGACAAGGACCCTTGTCCAGCAGCCTGGGGAAACCTGTGGATCCCTTTTCCAAATAATGGATGTAAATGCATAAAATAAGACACAAAGGATTACAAAGGAAACAAGTTATTTTGAAGTAGCTAGCAAAATATTTTAATAAACAAGTTGATGGAACCCAAAAGAAGATTCCCTACTCTAAGGAGTTCTGTGACAATGTAATAAAATGTTGAATGTGAGACTGTGGTGAAGAATATAAAATCTTGCCAGAATAAGCATGGCGTGAACATGGCTTTGTCCCATCTGGGGATGGGAAGCTTTCTCACCTCGGCAATTGTCATCCTTGCACTCAGTGTCCTGTGGCTCACTGCCCCCCTTCCAAGCTGACACCCCCTAAAGGGCCTTTTTTCCATCAAGCCCTTTAGTTTTGTCTCCAGGCAGGGTACCGAATAACCCCCTCCTCCTTCCCCAGCTCATTACAGTCATAATTCAATTATTCTCCCCTACAGCCCTCCGAGGTAGCATAATTCCTGGTCATGGCTCTGCTTGGCCAACCTATTATTATCAGCCAGGAATATGTTGGGCTCAGGCATCTTGGGAGTGGAGCTGTGAACTCCAGGGGATTTTCGGGCAGGATCTTGTCTACCAAAGATAGATGTGGCCCTGAACTGGTCCCGGATTGGATCATAGACCCCCCAAAAGGGGAGATCCAGAGAAGAAAGACCTCAAGTCCTACAATATATCATACTAGAGCTCTGGATTCCATCTCAGGAGATCATGCTGCCTCAGGCTGATGGGGTGACCCCAGACAAGACACTCATTTTTGTTGGACCTCAGTTTCTTGCTTTGTCAAATAAGGGGCTGGGGGCTGGCTGACCTCTTGAGACTTCTTTCTGGTTTTAGAATCATAGGGTTCCACTTTGGGCTTGGAGGGCAGAATGGATTCAGTACCAAAGGAATGGGGCTCCACGAAAGTACTACACTAAAAAAGGCCATAGCCACAGTCAGGAGGCACACTGATTGATAAGCTGGACAATGTGAAAGGAAGTCCAGGGGTGTTTAGTCCATGTCCTGGGAGAAGCCCGTGAAGGATCTGGGGATTTTTATTTTGTAAAAGGGAAACCTGGAAGGGGAATCTGGTTAAGTATTTAAAGGTATATGGGACTACCTGACATCTAGGGGAGGCGATGGGGGAAAGGAGGGGGAAATTTGGAACATAAAAGTTTTGCAAGGGTCAATGTTGAAAAATTACCCATGCATGTTTTGTAAATAAAAAGCTTTAATAAAAATTTAAAAATATATAAAAAAGAAAATTTTAAAAGGTATATGGAAGAGGGGTTCAATTTATTCTGCTTGACCCTAGAAAGAAGTACCCAAAGCAACAGGTGGAAATCACAGAGGCAAACTGAAGCTTGATGTCAGATAAAGCTACCTAATAATTAGCAATGTTCCCAAGTAGAAAAGGGACAGGCTACATATAGATCACCCAGCCCTTATTGAATGTCTTTAAACAGAGACCAGGACAAAGGGCAGCTCACTGGGGACCGTGTAATGTAATAAATGTTTATTGATTGATTGATTGAATGTGTCACTGATTATAATAAGGTTCTCCCCCTCCAATAGGCAGCTAAGTGTCATAGTGGATAGAATGCCTGGGCTTGGAGTCAGGAAAACTGGAGTTCAAATTTTGCCTTGGACATTTCCTAGCTGGGTGACTGGAGGCAAGTGATTTAACTTCTCAGCTTTTGTTCTTCATCTGTACATCGGGACTGATAATGGCACCTAACTCACAGAATTATTGTAAGGGTCCAATGGGAGAATGCCTGTAAATTTCTGGATAATATTAGACCTTTTTCAGGCATAGATGGGACTCCAGGGCTCTCCTCCAACTCTAAAACAACTTTGTGATGTTGTGATTTCTGCGAGCCAGGGTCACCTTCCCGCGAAGAAGCCCCCAGAGATGCTCTCTTGCTGGTGAAGGATCTCACTTACCACCATGCGGTTCAGGGACACCCAGCAGTCTCCGGGAAAGTCCTGCAGCATGGGCACCAGGAACTGGAGGCAGCCGTCCCAGTGGCAGAGCAGAAGCATCATCCCAATGAGGTTCACGATCCGGACCACGGCGCTCGCCAGATCGTAGGTCATGTGGAAGATCTGCCAGGGGGTCACAAGAGGAGGGTTAAAGAGCATCCTCGGATAAGCCCAGCCTTGCCTGCTCCTACTCTCCTTCCCTGGGCAGGAAGGTTCCCAGACCCTCCCAAGTCTGTTCATTTACATGTGATTTGCATCTAATTTATAAAGCATTCCACCACAGTAGGAAAAAGCTCTGATTTGAACCCAGAAGCTAGTTTGAGATCTAAAGCAGGAGGGATTTCATAGACCAGGAAATCCAACATAGACCCATAAGTGTGGAAAGTTTTAGGGTTAGAAGAAAACTCAGAAGCCATCCAGTTTTATACCTTTCTTTGTACCTCATCACTTAACACAGTGCCTGGCACACAGTAGGTCCAACCCCATCATTTTACAGTTGAGGACTTTGTTAAAGAACTTGCTCTGGAGATATGTAAGTGGCTTGAAGGGCTGACTCATTCCTGTCCCACCACCTCTTCCCAAAGTACAAGTTTGAAGACACCTGTCCCTTCCCCCTCCCCTGCCTCGAGGGAGCCGATCCCCCCTACCCGCCACAGGCTCCTGGGCCAGTCACACAAGGACATGTATTTGTTAGCAGCTGTGCTTGTTTCTCTAAAAATAACGCTTTGCCTTTGGGATGTTGTCAAAGGTGGCTGGGCGCTCTCCCAAGGCTAAATATACTGCAGCCCGGTTCTGCCCAGTGTGTAGATGGGGGACAGGGAGCTGAGGTGGTGAAGCTGTCAGGACCTGGGACTTATGGTCTCCAATTAAGAGGGCCAGCAAGGATTTAATCCAATGAGAATTTACTCAGCACCTACTATGCTCCAGGCATTGTGCTAGGGCTGGGGATTCAAACATGAAAACCTGTAGTATCCTTATTTTTAATGAGTTTACAACTGAACAAAGCAATGAGACAGGCACACAGATAATTGAGACAAAGGCAGTTGAGCTTGCAGCCACAGGACTTGAATTTAAGTCCCACTCCTATTACTTTGGATGAATCCCTTCCCTTTTCTGGACCTCAGTTTCCTCATATGTAAAATGGGGGTGGTAGATTGGAGTAGATTGCCTCTAAAGCCCCTTGCAGGGCTAAACATGGGTTTGTCCTGGCTCTTTCCTCTCCTAGAGGGCTTAAAGTCAGAAGACCTCAGGGAGTCTTGCTACTTCTATTACTAGCTGTGTGATCTGTGGAGTATCCCTTACTATTCTCATTTTCTAGGTAGAGGTTTCCTCCTCTGTAAAATTGGGCATCAGGGAGTTCTTTGTATTATGGATCCTTTTGGCATCTGTTAAAGTCTACAATTCTCAGAATTCTCAGATAATATTCTCAGAATATTTTTTTAAAAGTAAATGAAAGCTAAACTTCAGTTAGAGGTAAACAAAGATGCAATTTTTCCCATCCAAATTTATGGATCCCGGGAAGCGGAGCCAAGATGGAGGAATAAAGGCAGGTACTCACCCAAGATCTCCCTCAAATCCCTCCAAATTTATGGATCCCTTGAAATCTATCCTGGGGAATCTAGGAAAGCCCATTCAAGAATCCCCTACTTAGATGGTCCCTTCTAGCTCTCAGATTCTATTACTCCAGGTTGCCCAGACTCTTTGTGCATGAGGTGTTGGGGACCAAGGAGAAGAGATAGATCAAGCTTTTTCAACTTTTAAGGTTTTTCTCAAATTGTCTGCAGGTTACCCATGAACTCACAGGAGCATGAGTCCCTGGAATAAAATTAAACCAAGTTCCTGCTTGCCAAAAGCTTTCAATCTAGTTCAGCACCCTAATTTTATTAGACATTATTAAGTGCCTACTGTGTGTCCAAGACGGTGAGTTCTGATTTCAGATCCAAGAAGATCTGGGTTTAAAGCCTATTTCTGATACTTACTAACTGTGACCATGAGCAGTCATTTAATGAACTCCAGGCTAAGGAGAGGAAAGGGGGCTGAATCTATGGCTCATTGGTATAAGGAAATAATAGACATTTAATGATCTGCTTATAAATGGGCTTTGGTCTGCCCTGGTGGAGGAGTTTCCACAATAAAGCAACCCAAAATTTTCCATAGGATCATAACTTCACAGATTTAGAGCTGAAATAAATCTCATTGATTAAAATCTCCAGTCTCTTTTTATAGATGAAAGAACAAAAAAGGACCAAATGTTGGTTCTTCTGTTTGTATCTCCAGTCCTTAGCACTAGCTAACTCTCTCCTGGTTCTCTTCCTATCTGTCCAACTGGTCCATCATAAGACCATCAAGTCCCAGCTCCTATGTTCCACTATAATTCATGGATTTGTTCTAGATACTCTCTTCTATCTATATTCTCTCTTTTGGGGATATATCCAGCATCTGTAAGTTCAAATCCCAGGTAGGTGACTTGCAAATCCATAGATCTCTTTTCTAAGCTTCAGTCCCTCTCCTTGAGTCTCAGAGAAATGAATTGCTTAAGGTCACATACCTTCTAAGTAGCAGATACCACACAGCCCTAGATTGGGTTGTAGTAAGAAGGAGAAAAATAGAGGTCATGAGGCTCTGATCACCTCATTTCTTTTTCTTCTTCTTTTTAAAATAATAGCTATTTTAAAAAATAGATGCAAAGATAGTTTTCAACATTCAACCTTGCAAAACCTTGTGTGGCAATTTTTTTCTCCTTCCTTTCCCTCCACTCCCTCTCCTAGATGGCAAGTAATCCAATGCATGTTAAACATGTGTAATTCTTCCATACATATTTCCACATTTATCATGTTGCACAAGAAAAATCAGATCAAAAAGGAAAAATGAGAAAAAAGAAACAAAGTCAAGTGAACAACAACAAAAAGTGAAAATACTATGTTGTGGTCCATACTCAGTTCTCACAGCCCTCTCTCTGGGTGTAGTTGGCTCTCTTTACACAAGGCCATTGGAACTGGCCTGAATCATGTCATTGTTGAAAAGAGCCACATCCATCAGAATTGATCATCATATAATCTTTTCTTGCCATCTACAATGATCTCCTTGTTCCGCTCATTTCACTAAGCATCAGTACATGTAAGTCTTTCCAGACCTCTCTGAAATCATCCTGCTGGTCATTTCTTACAGAACAATAATATTCCAAAATATTCACATACCATAACTTATTCAGCCATTCCCAACTGATGGTCATTCACTCAGTTTCTAGTTTTTTGACACTACAAAAAGAGCTGTCACAAACATTTTTGCATATGTGGGTTCCTTTCCCTCCTTTATGATCTCTTTGGGATATAATCCCAGTAGAAACACTGCTGGATCAAAGAGTATGATCAGTTTTATAACCCTTGGGGAATAGCTCCAAATTGCTCTTCAGAATGGTTGGATAAGTTCACAACTCCACCAACAATGTATAAGTGTCCCAGTTTTCCCATATTTCCTCCAACATTTATCATTATCTTTTCTGTCATTTTAGCCAATCTGAGAGGTGTGTAGTGATACTTCAGAGTAAGCATCTCATTTCTTAAGCAGTGTGGTTTAGGACTATTTATTTGACAGCTAGTGGAGGAAATATCTCCATGTAGGTATCCCATAAGCATCACAAACTCAACAGCCCAAAACAGAACTCATGATGTTTCTACCTGAATCGCCTCCTCCTCTTCCTAACTCCCTCTTTTCTGAATGGGACAGTATTAGCCTCCTTTTTACCTACATGGCAAACTTAGGAATTATCTTCAATACTCCCCTCCTTAGTTGGTAACCAAGACTCAGTCAATCTATCTGCACAAATATCTCTCCTTTCCAACCATTTCTCTTGTCTCCCATAGTCACTTTAGTTCAGGACCTTATTATCTTTCCCTTGGATTTTTGCAAAACTCTCTTGATATAAAGCATCCAGTTTCATAGAAATCACATTATCAGGGAGAAACCATACTCTAATACAATGAATGAATGAATCATAACTCTTGCTCCTGGAACGGAAGCCCATTTTCCTTTTCCCTAATTGATCTGCCCACATCCAATCTCTCTCCTCACTAATTCATTTTCCACATAATTGCTAGAAAGCTAGATAATACAGTGGATAGAGCACTATTCCTGGAGTCAAAAAGAACTGAATTCAAATTCAGCATCAGATACAAGCTGTATGACTGAGCAAGTCACTGATTATCTGCCTGCCTCAGTTTCCTCAACTGTAAAGTGAGTTTTAAAAATAGCACCTATCTGTGGCAAGAAACTGGAAACTGAAACAAGAAACTGGAGAATGACTGAATAAGTTATGATATATGAATGTGATGGAATATTATTGTTCTATAAGAAACAACCAGCAGGATGCTTTCAGAGAGGCACTCGCATGAACTGATGCTAAATGAAATGAATAGAACCAGGAGATGATCATACATGACAACAACAAGACTATATGATGATCAATTCAGATGGATGTGGCTCTCCTCAACAATGAACTGAGTGTGGATCACAACATAGCATTTTCACTTTTTTGTTTTAGTTTGTTTGCATTTTGTTTCCTTTCTCATTTTTTTCCTTCTTGATCTTATTTTTCTCATGCAGCACTATAATTGTGGAATTATATATATATACATAAATATATATAACAAAACAAAACAAATTTATATATATGTATATAAATTTGTTTTGTTTTGTTTTGTTTTTGCTGAGGCAATTGGGGTTAAGTGATTTGCCCAGGTCACACAGCTAAAGAGGTGTTAAGTGTCTGAGACCAGATTTGAACTCAGGATGTGGAATTATATATAGAATAATTGTACATGTTTAACATATATTGAATTATTTGCCATCTAGGGGAGGGGATGGGAGGAGGGAGGATTTTGGAACACAAAGTTTTGCAAGGGTCATTGTTGAAAACTTATCCATGTATATGTTTTGAAAATAAAAAGATTTAATAAAAAAATTTTAAAAGAAAAAATCCTACCTCAGGATTATTGTAAGAATCAAATGAGATAATATTTACAAAATGCTTAACATAGTGACTGACACATCTTAGGTGCTTAATACATGCTTATTCTTTCCCCTACCTTCCTACACTGCTCAAGTAATAAGATTGCTTCATTGTATGTACCTTTTTCGTTCTTAATATATAATATAGTATAGGGGTGTATGGTCTCTGATACTTACTAAGTATATGAAATTAGGCAACTCATTTCTCTCTCTGAGCTTCAGTTTACTCTTCTGTGAAACTGAGTCAGAGTAGACTAGATGATCCCTTAGGCCTCTCTTTTGCTCTCAGTTCTAGAGTTTGCTAGAATAATAGAGATTATGTGGGGGAAGTGTATGGCTCCCCTTCAAATTTTTCATATTCTACCCAAAATAGTCTATTTCCTATTCCTCAAACTCTGCATTATATCTTCTGTCTCCCTGTTTTGGAACAGAGTGTCTTCTGGAAGGCTTAGTAGATACCCTCATCACCTCCACTTCCTCATAATCCTTAGCTTCTTTCAAGTTTTCAAGTTTCAAGTTTCAAGGCTTAGTAGATACCCTCATCACCTCCACTTCCTCATAATCCTTAGCTTCTTACGAGAAGCCTTTTTTGATGACCCCCATAGATACACGAGTCATTCTTCCCTTCCAACCAGCCTGAAAATTCCTTAACGGTAGAGTTTGTATTTTTCAAGATTGTTTTCCCCTTTGGATTCTCTCTATTTAGTTAAATCTTGTAAAGAATGGGTCAGTAATAAATGTTCATGGAATTGATTTTAATTGGAAAAAAAAGTGTCAAGAAAGCTCTTTGGGGAAAAAACAACTTTGCTTCAATATTGGGTGAGCTAAAGGAAGGAAGGGTATGTCAATGCTCAGACTAGCAGATAGTTTAGGGGAATGGGAGTGAGGGATTGATTAAGTATTGTCCAATAAAGGTTGAGTATAGCCTAGAGGATGGAAGAATGAATATGGACTTACTTCTTGCTTGGAAGGAGAAAAAGAAAGAAGATGGGATCAAGCTGTAGGGAGATGAATCAGGAATTGTAGGATGATGATATGAGACATTGGAAAGATCAAATTCGAAGTTACAATGAGTTACAATCCATTCTAGTTATCTGACTCAAGTCACTTTGCCTCAATTTCCTTAAAGGTGAAATGAGGGGAGGGAAGTCTAAGGTCCCTTCTAACTCTCATCCCCCAGGGATTACTGGTATGCAGAACAGAGATGGGAGTGGTTGAGGGACATCATCATTCAAGTTTTGGGAAGAAGGGGAATAAGCATTTATTGAATACCCATTAAATGCAAGGTACTGCGTTAAGCATTTTACAAATAGCATCTCATTTGATCCTTACAACAATGCTGTGAAGTAGATGCTATTATTATCCCCATTTTACAGCTGAGGAAACTGAGGCAGGCTACAGTTAAGTAACTTGCTCGGATCACACGGTATGCCCTTCTATGCTTACTCTATATGATTTTAGTAAATCATAGCCTAGAATCACAGTAGTTGAATAAGTCAGGATTCAAACATATCTTATTCCAGATCCAAAGACTTTTCCACCTTCACCTTTCTAAACCTCAGTTTCCTCATCTGTAAAGTGGTGATTCAAGAACAATTATGTAGCACCAGCCTCAGATAATTATAAGCTGTATGACACTGGCTGGGTGAGTCACTTAGCCTCTGTCTCATTTTCCTCAGTCGTCAAATGGGGATAATAATAATGGCACCAATCTTCCAGGTTGTTGTGAGGATCAAATGAGTTAATCAGTGGAATAAGTACTTAGCACAGTGCCTGGCACAGGGTAGCCCCTAAATAATTGCTTCTTCTCTTCCTTGGTGAGGGAAAGTGCTTTGTAAATCTTAAAGCATTTGGGAAACATGAGCCATTATTGTGTTTTATTGTGTACCTTTCATGATTAGTTAATCCCTACTGCTCACAAGAAATCCATCCACTTCCAACAGTTTACTGATATGTCCTGTTGTTCCAGTCCCAGTGCTGGGAATCAGGCAGACATAAGATAAATACTTATTCCTTCCCCTTCAAGAGCTTCTGGTTTAGAAAGGAAACAACACTTTCCCACATGAAACAATGAGAAGCCAAGGGCAGTAGTGTGTGATTCAGATGCAGGACATCAGAGAAGGGAAAGGTCACTGTGGGCTTTGAGTAGTCAGGGTTGACTTCTTGGAGGAGAAAGTACTTGAGCTAGATCAGTATTCGACATGCTGGAGAAGGAAATGGCCAACCACTCCAGTATCTTTGCCAAGAAAACCCCATTGGGGTCACGAAGAGTCAGATGTGATTGAAACAACTGAATAACAACAACAACAGTATTCTGCATGGGGTCATGAACAAACAATTAAATGGCCAGTTGAATGGAACTGACTGTTGGAAGGGATTCAGATTGGGACATAGTCCTCTCACAACATAGTCCACTTTCCAACCAAACTGGACTGCTCATCGTCCCTTATATACAGTGCTATGATTTCCCATCTATCTCTGATTTTGCTTACCATGTTTTCTAGACCAGGAATGATGCTCCTTCTCAAAGTCTCTGCCCAAAGAATCCTTACCATCTATTATCATCTCCCCCAAAAGAACTTCCTGATGGCCCCAGTCAGAAATTACTCTCCCTTCCTCAATCATCACATAACATTTTGTTCCTTTTATATGCACTTATCTTGTCCTATTTTTGTGATAGAGTTATTTGTGTAGCCTCCCATGGAAACAAGAGTTCATCTTTTTAATATCACAATTCTCCTGGTGTTGTTACATGGCTATGTGGAAGGTCACAGACTCCAAAGAGGTAAAAATGAATGTCACATGAGGGCAATCAAAAGAGGGGCCCAGAGTGAGGGTCAAGAGGCTGCAAAATATAACCAAAGATAAACTTCAAAGAACAGGCACAAAAATGTCCTGTCATACACTTCAAGACAGGAAAAAAATGGGCTGGTGAGAGAGGGGACTGACACGAGGACAGCCAAGTATTCCATTGGTATCCTCAAGATATCAGGGGAAAGGGGAAAGGCTGCCATATTGAATGGAGCGCTATGCAAGACTTAGAGGAGAACGCAGACTGGAGTTACCCATGATGGACAGGCATGGGTTGGTCACCATCTGAACCATTGGGGGGAATGTCCAAGTCAGTGAGATCACAGTATTTGAAATTTTTGAAGAAATTATGCATGTGACACATCCTCTTACTAGAGTATATTTTGTACAAGGACAAAGATTATCTCTTAACGTTTTTTTATCTCCCCAATCACCAGTGGTATCAAGGGAATGAGAGAAGGATAACATGTGAATAGTCCAACACTAGTATTCTCAAAGGAAGCATGAGCCCAGAGGAAGGCCTCCAGGGTTCTGGGGGAACCTTCTACAGAAGATTTTATGTAATGACATGGATAAAAATTATACAAGATGAGAAAGCAGGGATGAGTTTGCAATCCATATTGACAGGGAAAGACCCATGTTGATGAGATCATGGAAACATCTTTGGTACCAAAGGATCATGGCTTACACATCTGGAGAACCTTATACTTCACAAAGGGTTTTCCATATAACAACTGATATTTATTATTGTCCCCATTTTACAGAAGAGAAAACTGAGGCTCAAAGAAGTTAGCTAGTTTATTCATAATCAAATAGCTAACAAGTGTCAGAACTGGGACTTGAACTCAGAGCCAATATTCTCTGCACTACACCCTATCCCTCCTAAACCCAAGCTGTCTTTCTGCAAGGTTATGGGACAAAAATCAGTTGAATGACCTGGACATGATATACAACGTTTAATCTCTCCAGAGGCTGAAGAAGACATTCAGGTTAGGGAAAGCTACAGAAAGGATGGACTGGGGTTATAATCCCAGGTGAAAAGGAGGAATTAGAATTTGATTACAGTTTAGAAAACATATCAAGGAGCCTGTCCATCTGCTGGCCTCTACTCCCAGGTCTACTCTATCCTAGAGGGCAATGGGATCATCCACTGTATTCTGGGCTATCTCCTATCATCTTGACATCCTGCCATTGGACTTCAATAACTCAGGAAAAGTGAGGCTGATGACTTTGTGCAACTCTTCTTCACCTAAATCCAATTCCCACAAGTCAAGACATCTGCAGTAATCTCTGATTGATGCCCAAAGGAAGATAAAAATAGTCCCTGCCCTTAAGAAACTCACAATCTAATGGAAAACATGAAAACGATCACATTAAGAAAGATTTGCATGTATGTAATACATGCACATGTGTATCATCCATATGTATATGTTATGCATATATACTCATGTTATGTGCACATATATAGGAGATAACTTGGAAGTCACTTTAGAGAGAAGTCACTAGCATTGAGCCAGATTTTAGCTTAGATAAGGAATAACTTCCTCACAATTAAAATTATCCCAGAGTAGAATGAACTGCCTTGGGATGTAGTGAGTCTTTAAGAAGGATCTAGACCCTTTACCAGACATGGTATTAAGGATTCCTTTTTCAGGTAAATGTTGGATTAGTTGGCCTCTGAGGTCCTTTCCAATACTATATTATTCTACTGATTGAGTCAAGGAGAGCTCAGCTAATCAAATCCCATAGATTTGGAGATAATAAGCAAAATTCCCCTTTCTTGTAAATATTCTTTAAGTTTAGTGCAAGCTGTTGGGGAAACAAGGACAGAAAAGAAAGTTCTTCACAAAGACATGGGAAGTTAGGAATTTCCAGTTATGCTAATGGGGCAGACACATACAACCTGTATGATGGGCAAGGTAACTCAGGCTCTGATGATATTATGTCAAGTTCTCTTATCCATAATCCCAGACTGAGGGGAAGAAGGAGGAGGCAAGAAGGGTGAGGATTTCAACACACTGTATCTCTGTGAAGGTGAGGGTGAATAAGAGGGTGAAGCTCTCAGTTTGCTAGCAAGGTGTCCATCTATCCGTCTGTCCATCCATCCATCCATCCATCTACCCAATCATGAAAAGTAATTATTAAAAGCTTACTATACAGCAGGTATACATAAACAAAAATCAAGAAAATCATATCAAGAAGAAGATATCACATATATGATGATGATGATGGCCAAGGAGTGATTTGATAGTCCACAGGATGACATGGTCAATAAATTAATACACCGTGACCCTGGGCAAGTCACTTAACCCCAATTGTCTCAGCAAAAAGCAAAAAAAATTAATTAATTAATACACCGGCATGTGCTTTCCACTTGCAGTACTCATTTCCAAGAATGGTATATTGGTTTGACTATTGTTTCCAGAAAAAAAAAATGGAGGAAAAATGAAGGAAGAGGCTTGGAGTCACATTTCCAGTATGATATGAATTAGGGGGGTAACTATTTAAGTAGACAGAAGGGAATGGATTAGTCTTGTGGAGTCTGGGGACCTCTTATTAGCTAAGAATACCTCTCCCTTTCTCCCATTCCCCTCCTAGACAGCATGTAGATACCACGGGTGTGACATGATGTGAGGATGGATGGAAGGACCACAATGAGTCAGATAAGCAAACTATCACTGAGGAGAAACTCAGGACCCAAGGGCAAGAACTGGCTAGGAGGCTGAGAATGGAGCACAGTGGGCATTGCAAGAAGATGACCTTAAGTATCTGTGCCTTCTGTGTGTCTAGCTCTGTGCTAGGATCCAGAGCTAGAAGACCTTAGTTCAAATGCTAGCTCTGCCACTTACCACCTTGTATGACCATGGGCAAGTAACTTTTCCTCTTGGGGACTCATTTTCCTCATTTTTAAAAGGAGGAGGCTGCATCAGGAGAGCACTCTAGTGTCCCTTTGATCCTAAATCTTTGATCTCATGATCCTACCCCATGCTAGGAGACAGACAAAAAAGGAGGAGACAAAACTCTTGCTCCCAGTCTTGTTGGGTACTTAGAGCGATGAAGATGGTGAAGTTCTTTGTGAGCATCAGTTAGCTATGAGCATCCGTACAAGGGCCTATGAGAGCTAAGGTTGAGAAACTCAGGTAAGGAGAGAAAAGTGAAATAGCCTGGGCTTCCCTAAAAATTCGAGACAGGCTAAAGGTCAAGGAGTACCTGGCTGAGAAACCCATTCCTGGGAGTCAGAAAAAAAGGATGTCCCACTCCAGAGTCAAAACATGAGGTTGTGGGTTAAACATTCAAGTCACTTTTGCTCCTGCTCTCTCCCTCTGGCCCTTGCTCCAGGAAAAATACACACAAAGCAGAGATCCTGCTTCCCCAGTGGGCCCATGGAACCTATATATCTTCCTTTCTGGGAAGGGAAGGGGAGGAAGGGAGAGGTGTTCTTAGCTAACAAGAAATCCCCAAACTCCACAAGACTTTAATCCATTCCCTTCTCTCTGCTGATATAGCTATCACCCTAATTCAGGTCCTCAGCATCAATCCCCTCAATTATTCCAAATGTCTCCTAATTGGTCTCTCTGCTTAAGCCTGCCCTCACTCCAATCCATCCTCCTCACAGCTGCCAAAGGGATTTCCTAAATTTTAAGTATGACCATGTCATTCCTCTGCTTAAGAAATCCCAGAAGTTACCTTGGCTATAGGATGAAATACAAGCTCTTTCAGCATTTTAGCATTTAAAATCCTTTGTGAGCTGACTCCAGCCACTTCTCCAGACTTATTGCCATTTCTCCCCTTTCCACACTGGACACTCCAGCTAAACTGGCTTACTTGTCATTCTCTCTCAATGCCTTTGCAGAGAATGTAGTCTCAGATCTGTCTCTTGGGACATCAAGCTTCAGCTCCAGCTCCATCTTACACATAAGGCTTTTACACACACACACACACACACACACACACACACACACACACACACACA
>JAJPUD010017727.1:0-30531 GCA_023553655.1 Myrmecobius fasciatus
AAGCAGAGAAAACTGCAACAATTTGTATTTGCCCTGGGGCAGTTTGCGGAGTTGACTTCCGGTCTGAGGCTGGTCGGGCTAGATTCGCACTAGGACCACGTTTTCAGCTGCTCTCGATCCACCCTTTACCAAAGGCAGATCTGCCAGAGCACCTGCCCGCAAGCAAGATCTGCCAAAGCACCTGCCCGCAAGCAGAGCAAAGTGGCCCAGGCGTCTCCCTGGGGCTTCCTGGGTGCCTAAAATCCGCCCCTCTATTGCAGCCCTGACTTCCACCCCGGCTGGAGTCTGATTGCGACCAGTGGCCGATTTCCCCTGAGGCTAACCTGCTCTGGAGTTCTTTCAAGGTAGAATTTTGATAGAAGTGCGTTGTTTTCCAAATGTTTGGTGGGGCCCTCACTCAAAAACCAGTTCCAAGGCTCACTTTGTCTGGGTTTGAGGGAAGGTCCTAGGAGTTCACAGAGAAAGCTGTCTGCTGTTCGCCATCTTGGCTCCGCCCCCCCAATAATGAGTATTTATAAAAAATATAAATTGCCTAAGTGAATATATTATTGCCTTACAGAAGAGAAAATAAACTATTTAAAAAATAGCATTTTAGAAAAAAGAAATTTAATCATCCATCAATAAACTCCTTAAGAAAAAACAAAATCTCCAGGGACTGATGGATTTACAAATGAGTTCTACCAAACATTTAAAGAACAATTAATTCCAATAGTATGTAAACTATTTGTAAAAATAGGTAAAGAAGAAAATTCCTTCTATGACACAAATATAGTCCACATAACTAAGCCAAGAAGAACCAAAACAGAGAAAAAAAATTACACACCAATATCCCTAATGAATATTAATGCATATGTTTTTTTTGTTTGTTTATTAAAGCTTTTTATTTACAGAACATAAAAGTTATTTTTTGACATTGATCTTTGCAAAATTTTCTGTTCCAGATTTTCCTCTTGTTCCCCCATCCTTCCTCAAGATCGCAAGTGGTATAATACATGTTAAATATGTTAAAATATATGATAAATCCAATAAGTGTATACAAATCTATACAGTTATCTTGCTGCACAAGAAAAATCAGATCTAGAAAGAGAAAGAAAAACAACCTAAGAAGGAAAACAATGCAAGCAAACATTCACAGAAAGTTGTAAAATGCTATGGTGTGGTCCACGCTCAGTTCCCACAGGCCTCTATCTGGATGTATATGACTTCCTTCTTCACTGAACAATAGAAACTGGTTTGAATCACCTCATTGTTTGAAGAGAACCATGTCCATCAGCATTGATCATTTTATAGTCTTGCTGCTGTTTATAATGATCTGGTTCTGCTCATTTCACTTAGCATCGGTTCATGTAGGTCTCTCCAGGCCTCTCTAAAATCATCTTGTTTGTTTCTTACAGAACAATAATATTCCATAACATCCATATACCATAATTTATTCAGCCATTATCTAATTGATGGACATCCACTCAATTTCCAGTTTCTTGCCACTTCAAAAAGGGCTGCCAGAAATGTTTTTGCACATGTGGGTCTCTTTCCCTCCTCTTTAAGATCTCTTTGGGATACAAGCCCAGTAGAAACACTAATGCATATGTTTTAAATAAAATATTAGCAAAGATATTACAACAACTTATCAGCATGATAATATACTACAACCCAGTGGGATTTATACCAGGAATCCAGGGCTGATTCAATATCAGCAAAGCTATTGCCATAATCAACCACATCAATAACAAATCCAACAGAAATCATATGATAATCTCAATAGATGAAGAAAAAGCTTTTGATGAAATATAGCACCCACTCTTATTAAAAACACCAGAAAGCATAGGTATGAAGGGAACTTTCCTTATAGTAATAAGCAATATCTATCTAAAACCAACAACAAGCATTTTTTTTGTAATGAAGAGAAGATGGATGCATTCCCAATAAGAACAGGGGTGAAAAGAGGATGCCCATCATCATCACTGTTATTCAATATTGTACTAGAAATGTTGACTTAGAATTAGAATAAGTAATCTGGAGATAAAACTATCACTCTTTGCCGATGATATACTAGAGAATCCTAGATAATCATCAAAAAACCCATTGGAAACAATCAACAGCTTTAGCAAAATTACGGGATATAACGTAAACCTACAAAAGTCTTCAGCATTTCTATATATTACTAACAAAGCCCACCAGCAAGATATAATAAGAGAAATTGCATTTGAAATAATTGTAGATAAAATAAAATGTGTGGTCGTCTCCTTGCCAAGCCAAACTCAGGAACTCTTTGACCAAAATTACAAAACACTAATCACACAAATAAATTCAGATCTAAGCAATTATAAAAATATCATTTTTTTTTGCTCCTGGGTAGGCCAAGCTAATATAATAAAAGTGACAATTCTGCCTGAGTCGGTCCACTTGTTCAGTACCATACCAATCAAACTGCCAGAAAAAAAATTCATATTAAGCCAGAAAATAGAATAACACAATTCACCTAGAAAGGATCAAGAATTTCCAGGGATTTAACAAAAACAATTACAAAGGATAGTGATCTAGCAGTATGAGACCTAAAACTCTATTATAAAGCAAGAGTCATCAAAACCATTTAGCACAGGCTAAGAAATAGGTTGGTCCATCAGTGGAATAGATTAGAAACACAAATCATCATAATCAGTGACTATAGTGATCTAGTATTTGATAAACTATCAAACTCTAGTTTCTAGCATAAGAACTCAGTATTTCAAAAAATTGCCAAGAAAACTGGAAAATAATATGTCAGGAATTTGGCATAGACCTACATCTCATAACCCACATGAAAATAAGGTCCAAATGGCTGCATGATTTATGCAGAACGTATAATAACATAAGCAAATTAGGAGAACAAGGGATAATTTAACTATCTTTGGAGATGGGGGGAATTTATGACCAAAGAAGAACTAGAGAACCTTATGAAATGCAAAATGGATAATGCTGATAATCTAAAATTCAAAAGGTTTTGTATAAACAAAAGCAACATAAAATGTTTCAAATGGAAGTGCAAAGTTTTGGGGAAAATTTTACAGCCAACATTTCTGGTAAAGGTCTCTTTTCTAAAATATATAAAGAACTGTATCAAAATTACATGAATACAAGTCATTCCCCAATTAATAAATAATCAAAGAATATGGACAGAAATTTTTCAGATGACAAAATTAAAGCCATCTATAGTCACATGAAAAAATGCTCTAAATCACTATTGAATATATGAATGTAAATTAAAACATCTCTGAGGTACCACCTCACACCTTTCAGATTGGCTAAAATGGCAGTAAATAATAATGATAAATGATGGAGGTTATTTGTAAAAACTAAGACACCAATTAATTTTTGGTAGAGGTGTGACATTATTCAGCCATTCCGGAGAGCAATTTGGAACTATGTCCACAGTCCTAGAAAACTGTGCATGCCATTTGCCCCACCGTGCCAAGTCTAGATCTGTATCCCAAGGAAAACATAAAGGAGGGAAAAGGACCCACATGTGCAAAAATGTTTATTGCAGCTCTTTTTATAGTGGCAAAGGATCAGAAAATGAGTAGATGCTTGTCAATTAGGGAGTGGATTGACAAGTTATGAAATATGGAGGTAATGGAATATTATTGCTTTATAAACAATGTTGAACAAGCTGATTTTAGAAAGCCTTAGAAAGAATTATATGGACTGATGCTGAGCAAAACAAGCAGAACCAGGAATACATTGTATACAATAAGAGCATGAATGTATGATGAACAACTTTGAAATAATTGCTTCTTCTTAGTTGTCCAGGGATCCATGGCAATCCCAATAGACTTTGCATAAAAAATGTGATCTGCATCCAGAAAAAGAACTATGGAGATTGAATGCATACATGCTATGTTTGCTTCTTTTTGGTTTTTTTATTTCCTCCCCCATGGTTTTTCCCTTTTGTTCTGATTTTTCTCTACCAAAATAATTTGTAAAGGAATATGTATTAAAAATTAATTATTTTTTAAAAAAAATTAACAGCGTGAATCATTTAGATGAGTATTTCATAAGCCAACTGACCAACTTTTAGTTAATAATAAGAGTTATACTAGAAAGTTGGAAATAATTATCTTATCTAACCAAGAATGAGTTTCTATTTGGCAAATTCATTCAGAAGATTAAAATTTCAGGCTTTCAATCAAAACTACATGTAGTTAGAGCAAATCAGTAAAAACTAGGACAGATAAAGCCTGAAGAGGCATCTTAGGAATAAGAAATAAGGAATAAGGAAGAAGTAAAAAAAATGTTATAAAAGAAATGAATTAACATCAAACAAGCCTAAAGAAGTTCTCACAATATTATTTCAGAAACATTCACATTATTTTTCACATTTTTCATGCAATTTCCAAATACTTTAGAGTGCCTGGAATTGAGAAAACAAACAGTTTTCTGTGTCTCTTGGATAACTGGCTTAAATCTTCAGTGTTCCATTCAGCTGAAACACGTTGAGTCACTTTGCTTCTATAACTCTTCTTTGCAGATTTGCATTGCAGGGTAATGGAAACCCTGTGTCTTTTCAATCTATCTGTGAGCACAAGTCCTGAAGATCTGGGAATCAATGCTGATCAGAATAAGAGGGCTGACTGTTGGATACCACAGAGACAAAAAGACAGAGGTATGTATCATCCAACTGTGTGAGTATTTGAAATAAAACATACACACAGCAAAAATTGGACTGAATACATTAAAGCAAACAAAGATGCTCACTAGAAGCAAGATAGCTTGGGTGGCTATAGTTTCATGCGATATTTTTGTGGAGAGGCTTTTACTATGAATATGTTTTACTTGCATCTTGTGTTTATATAGGATTGAGACCATATAGGCACTAAAAAAAGTCATGAGACACACAAACACAGAATCATAAATACATATTATGATTACCATTTTGACCTGATTTTTATTATATACATCTATACTTCTATATCCAGTATTGCAACCATATTTAGTATCTGTTCTGTTCTTTGGACCATCATGGTATAGAATTAAAATAATATCTAACAGTAGATTGAAGATCCAGCAAAGAAGAATACATGGAATGGTGCACTTTGTTGCTCTCATTTTGAGCTGTGCCCAAATGGAGTTGATGGGACTAATAATGATGGCCTGGAAGACACTCAAGAAGCAGGTGCTACACAAGGAAAGGCTCCGGCTTAGTGTCTGTATGTATGTTATGATTTTGATGCCGGTATCATCCAGAAGACATTTTACCCTCCAAAGTCTTGTTGTAGTAGGTATTCTTCGAAAGAGAAGTACCATGGCATTGGAGAAAGCCAAATGGATGATAATTAGGTTTTTAGGTCTTGTTCTATGAGCAATAAGGAAATTAAAGCTGTTTAGAATGAAGAGGATACAATTCCCTAGGAATCCAACTAGAGTTAGTAGCAGATATACTATCCCTAGAATTTCATCAACAGTCAGCATCCTTTAGGTATCTTGTGAAGATGATTTGTTGTCAGTCTGTATGATATATGGAAAAACACATGATATTAAGCTTATTATACACTTAGACTTTTTGATTGAAATGCCATGACTTTCTGATATCCCATTTGAAGGGCAATACAGTTTCCCTGATCATGGGTGAACTTCAGAATTCAAGCTTCAAAATACCTGTCTTATGTGAAAATATTTTTTTCATTTCATCATTTCATCATGCCTGAAGATCTACTAGTGGTAAAATGGACTGGGTGTTGACCCTGATGTCAAGGAAACCTTTTTCCAAATACAGCTTCAGACATCTCTTTTCCTCAGTGAACCATGTTTCCCTTAGTCTCCTCCTCTACACAATGATATGGAGAAGGAAATGCCATCTTTGCCCAAGAAAGCCCAAGTGGTTCTACAAATAATTAAACATGACTAATCAATAAGACAAAAATAAGAAGACATTTAAGCTTTTCTTTCCCTCCAGTTGATCTTCAATCCTACAGAAATTCTTTTGCTTCTCTTCCCTTCATTATTGTAGTAGCTAACCCCTTTTTAATGTTACATATCAATACCCTTGTTAAATTAAGTAAACTTTACTTTATCACCTATCTTTGTTGATCTTGCTCATTTGTCTCTCAAGGATGTCTAAATTTTGCATTTCTTGCTTCTTTACATATGTCTCTGAAGAACTATATAAGACACCAGGAGACTTCCTCCAATAAATTCATTATGAGAATGGTCATTTTATTTCATTTGAAATTCTCATTGCAACCAGGCCAGTTTTCTGCTGTCTTAATGTTTAAAAACTTAAAAAGAGTTATTTTTTGAGACTCTCATCATTTCAGTTAGCCAGTGTCTTCTGGCGAGTAGCTTTTCTAATCCTGCTAACAGAACATTAAACAAACCCTAAATAAAACTTCAGATTTTGCAGCCCCTCTCCCTCAAATGAATTAGGTTGGTAATCTAGCTAACTGAAGACCCTTCACTGTGTTAGTCATTGGGAAAATGATAGAATCCTTCCTAACTCAGTGAAGGAAGCAAGGAATCACATCTACAATTAAATTTAGAGTTTAATTAGTCCAAATAATTATTATATATATTAATGATGAAATAGATTAAAGAAGGAATGGCATTCTTCCAAAGTAACATGGATTCAGTAAGTAATCCACCCAGAATCTGATCTCTGTTCCTCTAACTCCCAAATGAATATTCTTTCCAGTTCAGCATCATGTTGCTTGGACAGCCATTATCATTCCAGGAGGACAGAAATCTGTTTTATCCACATATAAATAACTTTGTTTTTAATGTAGTAAGTTGATAAAACATTCATATACATTATATAAATAACTTTGTTTTTAATGTAGTGAATACACATTGTATATACATATGTATATACTTATCTATGTAAATAAATATGTAGATTTGTATGTACACACATATGCATATATATGCATACATACATACTCATATACACATATTTAATACAAATGGAAACACAGATGGTCCTGGGATAGGGGAAAACACTAAAGAATGGTGATATTTAGAAGACATAAATGAAGTCAGTGACCTCTCAGTTTGCATATCAGTGTTGTACCCTAAAACAACAGACTCTAAATTACTGAAAAGGGATAAAGAACATATACTATCTCTCAGAGGTATTTGAGTAGGTTTTTTTTGCCCCCCAAAGTGTCCGTTTTTTGCTCACATTCTCTCAGAGTACAGAGGACAGTATTTGGCCACATTAAGATAAGGTAATGGATTAGGATGGGAAGCAAGTGACAGCAGAAGCCAGGGGTCTTTACTTTCATAGTTTTTTCTATACCCAGCAAGACATCCCAACCTCTGAACATGTTGGACAGTTCATAAAATAAAAGGTTGTTTCTGTGCCCATTAATAGAGCTTGCCTCTTATATAATGGGCATTGTATTCTTCACTCTGGGATGAGCCTGACTAAAAAATATCCTAATTCCTGTCTTCTCTTCAGAATATAACTAAAACCCAGCATGTATGTGACTGAGGATGCAAATTGCACAAACTATCTCAAGATCAGGCTCTCTTTTCAAGTAATTTCCCCATGATCTATTTTCTTTACCCATCATAGGTATAGCCCAGAGCAGAAAGGATAGAGAAGTCTTTTAGCCACTTCTGAAGCAGGCACAATTTCAGTTCTAGATATCAGGGGAGTGCTCATTTGTTTTCATTATGATTTTGTGGGATTTATCCCTAGGTACAAACCCTAGGAAAATAGGAATAATGATTTCCTTTCCTTAATTCACTCAATCTCTCACACTTGTAAATTCCTCTCCGGGTCTCCTAGCTTCCTTCAAGACTTAGCCAAAGTTTCTCCTGCTGGAAGAAGCCTTTGTAAGTCAGCCAAAATCTTAATGTTTTCTCTGTGATCATATACACAATCAATGTATCACTTACTTGCACAGAGCTGTCTATCCCATTAAACTTTGAATCTCTGGAAAACATCAATTATTTTTTGCCTTTCTTTGTCTCTCCACACTTAGCAAAGTGAATAGTACATTGATGAGTGACTACATTGCTTATTGACTGGCTAAGCAGTCAATAATCCCACGTCCTAGACCCTAGGCTTTATAAAAAAGAGAATCTCCAGTTACTACTCCCTGTCTCTGGTATTAAGGCATAGTCACTTACCAGGCTGGTTTCTTTCCCCCAAACAGAAAATAGAACAGTAGCAAACAGTGTTTCAAAAATATATACACAGAGGGAAGGGACAGGATTGTACTTATAGTGATTGTCATACAGGAGTACATTTCTCCCCAGGGCTTTAATTATCATGCCAACAGTTGAGAAATGACCACATTTGTCAGGGGTATCTAGGACACGTCTAAGAGAAAGTTCATTTTTGTCCCAGGAGGTTATAGCTTTTAACCAAATATTATTGATTATTTAGAATCTCTAGTGGATCACTAAAGAGCAGGTGAGGGAAAAAACAAATTTTTCTTGTCTGAGACTTTGGGAAGAAATAAGGGTCACTCAGGGAGAGGCAATGTGGAAAATTAAGGCAATAGATTGAGGTTCCAGCTAATATGCTCCCTTGGTTATAGCTCATTCTCCTTTGTCCAATTGGCCTGTTATTACTAGTCTTTGGATTCATCTAGGCCCAAGTATTTTCATTTTCTGAGGCTTGTGTTTTTTGCTTGCTTTTTTTCCCAGAGTTGATAGTATCTGCAGGTGCATTTCATAAAATCTAGGATAGGAATACAAAATGTTTCTGTTAAGGGAATAGTACTTATGGAGAGTTCCAGGCCTTCATAGGTATGACTATGTAGCTCCTTATATACCTTTATGAGAGGAAGAGGAAAAAGCCTTAGGAAGCGGAAGGAGATATCAAGGTTTATTTAGGGTGTATTTGCTAGCACCAGTTTTGTTTGTAAGGCAAGGCAGTATCTATGCAGAATATAATTCTTGTACCTCTTGATAAATCATAGACTAGTTGTGGACCAAAAGAAATATACATGAATACTGTGTCTATGTGTTTATAAAATTAGGTTTCCAGATCTGTGAACAATACTTTCACATGATGTGACCCCTGCTGAAGATATTGAGATAACTTCTCTCAAAGTACTTAGCATTCTAAGTGGAACGATGGAGCAAGCTCTAGAATTAGAATCAGGAAGAACAGAGTTGAAATTCTACTTGCAGATCCTTACTAGCTTTGTGACCACAGTCAAGTGAATGTTTAATCTCAGTTCATTCAATCATAAAATAAGGATATTTATAGCACTTACCCCACATATCACTAAGAAGACAAAATGAAATAATATTTGTTTTTTAATTATTATTTTCAATTCCAAATACTCCCAAACTCCTTCCTTACCTGCTCGTTATGTAAGAAATATGGACCTCATTACATATAGGGAGTAATGAAAATATTTTCAAATTAGTCATGTTATAAAAACAAACAAGCACAAGAAAAAAGGCAAAAGGAATATAGTTTGTTCTGAACTTAGAGCTTTTTAGTTTTCTCTTTGGAGGTAGCAACTTTTGAAGAATTACTTCTTTAGAATTCTTGTTTGTAATCAGAAGAGAAGTACTTTACAGTTGATTGACACAATAATATTGAACCAAATCTTTTTCAGCTAGACATAAAGTTGAAAAAAACATTTTTTTTCTAGCACAGACAGGAAACTTATTTTATACCCATCCATCCCCTCGTATAAAGAGTAATTTGGGGAATACAAGATGTCACTAAGTCTTACTGTAACATTTTCTTAATACAATTGAAACGAGTGATAGTCGTGGCCTTGGGAAGAGAGGAAGTCCGAGTGAGATTTAGAAGACATAAATAAAATCTCTTGTATTCTACAGAATAAAGTAACATCTATACACTATACATCTATCCCACTATACTATAGTAACATCTTAACAGAGTAACATCTCACTTTTTCTATTTATGCATCATTCTCTGGTCAGCTCTGGTTTCAATGACAATTATAATGGGTCCCCATTATCACACCAGTCCATTACATCAGACACATGACACCTTTGATGCCCTGAACTTTCTGAGGTATTTCTGGATGCCAGTGAGGAGAGATGGTGGTTTAGGATGGTAAGGAAGTGTGGGCAGTGAGAGCAGAACCAAAGTATGTTGAATCCCAATTCCAAATCCAGGAAGAAACAGAAAACTCTGAATTTGATCTTCCAAGTCATTAGGCAGGAGGCAATTTCTCTTTGTTCTAAAAGAGGGTTAATGACAATATATAAATCCTACTTCTCAGTTGACTTAACATTGAAAAATAATAACTTTCTAATTTTTTTATAAGATTGTAAATACAAAAGACCCAGAATGTATGTTCTGGAGTTTTCTACTTGAGCAGAATCTCAGCATCAGGATCCCATGACAATGATGTGAACCTGCTATACTTCCTAGACTTAGTTAGAGTAGTGTTCATATCATGATGAGTTGACAGGCAATTAGCTAGAGCAGTGACATAGGTACAATGCCATTATTACCTCCTATCAGGGAAGGAATATAACTTTTTTTTTAAATTATTGTTATCAGGGTTTTAATTCTAATGCTATCACAGAAAAACCTGAGATATTGATTTCTCTTTTCTTCAATTTTCTAATCATTCAATAAATTAGTACTTATTCATTAGCAATTGGCATTATTATTCATTAGCTATTGGTATATAAACACTAAATAGAGGGAGAAGGTAGAAATGAAATTGCCTACTTCTTTCAGATTAATAAAGAAAGGGTGGAGTGTGTGTGTGTGTGTGTGTGTGTGTGTGTGTGTTTTGCACATCTGCATGCCCCTATACAGGGAGTTATTAAGGATTTCAATAACAGAATGGGAACTATTGAATGCATTGCAGAGCATTAGCCTCTGTTAGCTTTGCAGTTGCTACAAATTTGATGACCATTCAATATATTATTTTGAGTGATATGAATAGAAAAGAAAATTTAAAAACTAAACACAAAAAGCCTGGATACTAGAGTGGAGAACTGCTACACTGTTGAGGAACTGTCTACAGTTTCTCTTTGAATTTAATAATTTGAACAATAGTGCAACTGTCTTTTTGTATAATTGGATATCTGCATTTCTTAACCTTCACTTTTAGGAGAAAATGTTACTTATTCTCCACATTTTTATTATCCAGGACAAGTACTAATTCCTTTTGCTAAGTGAAGAATCCAATTTAATCAACAAGCTGCCCCTGTTTTTTATCTCTATCATCTGGAAAAAAAAATTACTAAGATAAATCATGAAGCTATTATTTGTTTCACTTTTGAGAGAGTGAGTTCAAACATTTCTGGTTGATTGACTAATTCCATTACAATTTCTTCATGCCATCATGCAAAGCTTTTAAACTCTTTAAACTGAAAAGGGCCCAGGTCATAACTCTGAGGCACTGCCATAGTTAGATGGTATGATCTAGAGGAGAATCTATCAAAGCAGAGAGAGAATGATCAAAGAAATATGTAAAAGGAAAATGAGGAGAGAATAGAATCCTGAAAGCCTAGAGAGAAGAGAGGATGCAGGAGAAGAGAGGGATCCACAGTTTCAAAGGCTTCTCTGAGCTCGAAGAGAATGAATATTGGGAAAAAGCCATTTTATTGGGTTCCTAAAAGATCATTTTTCACTTTGGAGAAAGCAGTTTTGTTGGAATAACAAGATCAGAAAACAAATTCTTGTAGTTAAGAAGAAAGTAGGAATAGAAAAACTGTAGGCACTGAGGTTTTATTCTTATCACCTTTCAAGTAAAGTTTCTCTCCTTGATTTAGAACTTCTAGTTGTTTTTGTTGGGTATTTAACCTATGGGTCAATTTGTTTTAATACTTGAAGTAATAAATTTAATATTTTGTTGTTTTCAAGGAATTTGTCTCCTTTGAAGGCCTAGGTGCCTCATTTCTTTTATTCACCATAGGATTACGCTCTGCTTTATATCTTTGAGGCTATAACTAAATTTTTTGTCTCTAAATAGTTACATGAATAAAATAAGGAAAGAGGAGATCAATGAATTGGACACACAACTAAAAAAAAAGAAACTAGAAAAAGAAGAAAATAACCCCCCCAATTAAATATCTACTCAGAAATTCTGAAATTCAAAAAAGAGAATAAAGAAATTGAAATTAAGGAAATAATTGAACTAATGAATAAAATTAAGAGTTGGTTTTATGAAAAAAAACCCAACAAAATAGATAATTTGATTAGAAAAACAGAACAGTTAAAAATGTAAAAGGGTGAATTTACCACCAATGAAAAAATTAAATCAATACTTAGGAGATATTTTGCTCTATTCTATGTCACAAAGTCTGAGATTCTAGACTAAATTGATGAGTATTTATTAAAAAAATATAAATTACCTATATTAACAGAAGAGAATTAAACAATAGCATTTTCAAAAAAAGAAATTTAATAATCCATCAATGAACTCCTTAAGAAAAATATCTCCAGGGCCTGATCGATTTACAAATGAATTCCACCAAACATTTAAACAATTAATCCCAATACTATGTAAACTATTTGTAAAAATAGGTAAAGAAAAAAATTCCTTCTATTACACAAATATGGCAAAGATTACTAAATCAGAAAGAACCAAAACAGAGAAAGAAAATTACAGACCAATATCCCTAATGAATATTAATACATTGATTTTTATAATTTTTTAATTAAAGCTGTTTATTTACAGTACATAAAAGCAATTTTTCTACATTGAACTTTGCAAAATTTTCTGTTCCAAATTTTTTCCTCCTTCCCCTCATCCCCTCCCCTAGATGACAAGTAGTCTAGTACATGATAAATATCTTAAAATATATGATAAATCAAATATTATTGAATATACAAATGTAAATTAAAATACCTCTGAGGGGTAGCTAGGTAGCACAATGGATAGAGCACCAGCCCTGAAGTCAGGAAGACCTGAGTTGAAATGTGGCCTCAGACACAACACTTCCTAGCTGTGTGACCCTGGGTAAATCACTTAACCCCAATTGCCTCCTCAAAAAAAAAAAATAAACAAACACCTCTGAGGTACCACGTCATACCTTTCAGATTGGCTAAAATGGCAGTAAATGAAGATGATAAAAGTTGGAGGTTATTTGTGAAATATGAGAAACCAATGAATTTTTGATGGAGCTGTGACATGATTCAGCCATTCTGGAGAGCAATTTGGAACCACGTTTGGAACCACGTACACAGACCTAGAAAAATGTGCATGCCATTTGCCCCACCATGCCATGACTGGATCTGTATCCTAAGGAAAACATAAAGTTGGGAAAAGGACTCACATGTTCAAAAATATTTGTCAAAGCTCTTTTTGCTGTAGCAAAGAAAGGGAAAATGAGTTGTTGCCAGTCAATTAGAGAATGGCTTAACAAGTTATGAAATATGCAGGTAATTGAATATTATTGCTGTATAAACAATGTTGAACAAGCTGATTTTAGAAAGGCCTAGAAAGATTTATATGAACTGATGCTAAGCAAAACAAGCAGAACTAGGAATACCTTGTACACAATAACAGCATGAATGTGTGATGAAAAAGTATGGAATAATAGCTTCTTCTCAGTTGTTCAGGGATTCAAGGCAATCCCAATGACTATGCACAGAAAATGTGATCTGCATCCAGAAAAAAACTATGGAGATTGAATGTGCACATGCTTTGTTCACTTCTTTTCTTTTTTTTTTTTAATTTCCTCCCCCCATGGTTTTTCCCCTTTGTTCTGATTTTTCTCTCCCAACATGATTCATCAAGGAATATGTATTAAAAATAAATAATTTTAAAAAAATTAACAATATAAATCACTTAGATGAGTATTTCATAAGCCAACTGACCAACTTTTAATAAATAATAGGAGTTATACTAGAAAGTTGAAAATAATTATCTTATGTACCCAAGAATGAGTTTCTGTTTGGCAAATTCATTCAGAAGATTAAAATTTCAGGCTTTCAAAGAAAGCTACATCTACTTAGAGAGAATCAGGAAAAAACCAGCACAGATAAAACCTAAAGAGGCATATTAGGAATAAGGAATAAGGGAGAAATAACAAAGGAGTTACAAAAGAAATGAATTAAAAGCCTAAAGAAGTTCTCACAATATTATTTCAGACACATTCAAATTCTTTTTCATATTTTCATGCAATTGCCAAATAGCTTAGGGTGCCTAGAATTGAGAAAACAGTTATTCGTGATTACTCAATCTTGAAACTCACTTTCTTGCATCTGTTGGATGAGTGGCTTAGATCTTCAGTGTTCCATTCAGCTGAAACATGTTGAGTGACTTTGCTTCTATAACTCTTCTTTGCAGATATGCATTACAGGGTAATGGAGACCCTGGTCTTTTCAATCTATCTGTGAGCACAAGTCCTGAGGATCTGGGAATCAATGCTGATCAGAATAAGAGGGCTGAATGCTGGATACCACAAAGACAAAAAGACGGAGGTATGTATCATCCAACTGCGTGTGTCTTTGAAGTAAAACACACACACAGCAAAAATTGGACTGAATACATTAAAGCAAACAAAGATGCTCACTAGAAGCAAAATAGCTTGGGTGGCTATAGTTTCATGGGATATTTTTGTGGAGAGGCTATTACTATGAATATGTCTTACATGAGTCTTGTGTTTGTATAGGATTGAGACCATATAGGCACTAAAAAAAGTCATGAGATACACAAAGACAGAATCATAAACACATATTATGAATACCATTTTAACCTGATTCTTATTATATAGATCCAGATATCTAAATCCGGTGTTGCAACCATATTTACTATATGTTCTGTTCTTTGGATCTTCATGGTATAGAATTAAAATCATACCTAAGAGTAGGTTGAAGATCCAGCAAAGAAGAATACATGGAATGATACACTTTAGTGGTCTCATTTTAAGCTGTGCCCAAATGGAGTTGGAGGGACTAATAATGATGGCCTGGAAGACACTCAAGAGGCAGGTGCTACACAAGGAAAGGCTCCGGCTTAGTGTCTGTATGCATGTTATGATTTTAATTCCGGTATCATCCAGAAGACATTTCACCCTCCAAAGTCTTGTTGTTGCAGGTATTCCTCGAAAGAGAAGTACCATAGCATTGGAAAAAGCCAAATGGATGATAATTAGGTTTTTAGGTCTTGTTCTATGAACAACAAGGAAATTAAAGCTGTTTAGAAAGAAGAGGATACAATTCCCTAGGAATCCAACTAGAGTTAGTAACGGGTATACTATCCCTAGAATTTCATCAACAGTCAGCATCCTTTATCCCTTATCTTGTGAAGGTGATCTGTTGTCGAATTCTATATGATCTATGGAAAAAACACATCATATTAAGCTTATCATATACTTAGACTTTCTGATTGAAATTCCATAGCTTTCTGATATCCCATTTGAAGAGCAATACAGTTTCCCCCATAGTGGGTGAACTTCAGAATTTGAACTTCTAAATCCCTGACTTATATGAAAATATTTTTTTTTTTCATTTCATCTTACCTGATGGCTGAAGATATATTAGTAGTAAAATGGATTGCATGTTGACCCTGATGTCAAGATACTTTTTTCCAAATGCAGTTTCAGACACTAACTACCTGTGTAACCTCTGTTCCTCAGTGAATCATGTTTCCCTTAGCCTCCTCCTCTACACGATGATATGGAGAAGGAGATGGCATCTTTGCCAAGAATGCCCAAGTGGTTCTACAAAGAATTAAATGTGACTAATCAACAAGACAAAAACAAGAAGACATTTAAATTTTTCTTTTCCTCAGGCTGATCTTAAATCCTACAGAATTTCTTTTGCTTTTTTTCCCTTTATCATTGCAGTAGCAAACTCCTTTTTAAAAATTTTTTTAATTTTACACATCAATACCTTGTTAAATTAAGTAAACTTTCCTTTATCACCTACCTTTGTTGATCTTGTTCATTTGTCCCTCAAGGACATCTAAATTTTCCATTTCTTCCTTCTTTTCTTTTTTTTTAAATTTTATTTGCATAACATATGTGTGGGTAATTCTTCAACAATAACCCTTACATAGCTTTCTGCATAATTGAAATCACTCATGGAAACTTCCTACTTTTCCCTTTCTGCTCACTTCATATCATTCTGTTATCTTTCTCCATTTTTTTTCATTTTTCATTCTAAATGAAGACATAACCTGTATAAGAAATCCTTGACATTATCTTCTCAAATTTTATTCCTAATATTCAGGTCTCACCTCATAATTTCCAGCCTTCTTGATTTTCAATTACTTCTTATCTACTGTCTCATTCCTTGCTATCTGTAAACATTTTCATGTCTTTCCCTTCTTTATAACATTTTATTTAATGCTTCTATTCTCATATAACCCTATGTCTTTTTATTTAATTCACATGTTCCTTCAAAACCTTGTTGAAGGAGTGATTCCACTGAAAAAAAGAAGCAATATGGTATTGGAAAAAGCCAAATTAATAAAAATTAAGTTACTGGCCTTCTTGTGCCAAAGCAGATATTTTAACATTCCTAATTAACTAATATCAACTCTTCATTGTGGCTTTTCCAAATAATTTTGTGCTTTCTCAAACTTCTCATGACTCTCTAATGCCCAACCTCTCAGCTGAAAACCTTATATCAAAAATCATTAAAATTTTTATTAGAGAATATTTTCTCTAATTTTTGACATCTCTCATGTCACTAAAATTTTTTTCCAACTCTTTTTTTATTAAAGATTTTTTATTTGTAAAAAAAAATACATGGGTAATTTTTGAACATTGACTTTGCAAAGCCTTCTGTTATCCCTTCCTTCCCTCCACCCCCTTACCTACATTGCAGCTAGTCCAATATTTGTTAAATATGTTAAAATATATGTTAAATCCAATATATGTATACATATTTATGCAGTTATCAAGCAGCACAAGAAAAATTGGATCAAGACAAAGAAAACTAAGAAAGAAAACAAAATGTAAGCAAACAAAAACAGAAACAGTGAGAATGCTCTAACTCTTTCACTTCTTGGTGCCACGATCAGGTAGTTCTGTTCCTTCCCAAGTCCTCCATCTGCTCAATTGATGCCCTTCAGCATCTTTATCTTCAATCTCTTCTTGTCTCCTGGCATTTTCTGTACTAATTTGTCTTATCTTTTTCACTCCTCACAAAACTCTCACTTGATCCATCCATCTCACTATTTTCCTACATGTCTTCTTCATTTGATGTCTAAACTCCTTGAGCAAACTGCCTACAATTGTATCCACAGCTCAAGTTGTTATTTTTTATCTCTTCATAGCCAGTCTTCTTAGTTTATCAATCACCCAAAAATGTTCTCTCCACATTTTCTTAAGATCCCTCAATTTTCCAACCCAATGGCCTTTTCTCAGCTATCTTTCATCTGGTTTTACCTTCAATCTTTGGTGCCATTAAGTACTGTCTACTTCATTTTCTTTACTCACTAGATTTTCATGCAAATAATCTTGGTTTTTCTATTATCTAATTTTTATGGAATTTCCATTTATATAAGTAAAGGAGGCCAGAGTTGAGAAACTAAACAGTTCTTCATGATTCATTAATCTTGTCCTTCATTTCAGGTAACCGTTGAATTACTGGTTTAGATGTTCTTCAATTTTACATCCAAGTGAACCACTTTGATTCTCTTTGCCTTAATAATTCTTCTGTGTGGATCTGTATTACAAAGTAATGGAAAACCTATGGGTTTTTAATCTATCAATAAGCAGATCCTATGGATTTGGTTGTCAATAATGATCAGAGTAAAAGGACTGACTGTAGGATACCACAGGGACAGAAAAGCTGAGGTGTGTGTCATCCAAATATTTCTGCATTTAAAATGGAACATAAATAGTGCAAAAATGGGATTGAATACATTAAACTAAACAAAGATACCCACAAGAAGCAAGATAGCTTGGGTGGCTATTGTTTCATGGGACATTTTTGTGGAGAGGCTATTACTATAAATATAATATATTTTTCTTATGTCTATATAGGACTGAGGTCATGTAGGTACTTGAAAAGATCACGAGAGACATAAACAGAGCATCATAAACAAACAATACTGTTACAATTTTTATTACATACATCTGGAGTTCTATATCCAGTGTTGCAACCATATTTACTATCTATTTTGTTTTTGGGAGCATTATGTTTTAGAAGTAGAATCATATCTAAAAATAGAATGAAGATCCAGCAAAGAAGAATGCATGGGATGATGCACTTTGGTGTTCTCATTTTAAACTGGGCCCACATGGAGTTGGCGGGACTAATAACTATGGCCTGGAAGATACTCAAGAAGCAGGTGCTATATAAGGAACAGATCCGGGTTAGTGTCTGCATGTATGGTGTGATTTTAATCCCAGTAACATTCAGAAGACATTTCACCTTCCAAAGTCTTGCTGTAGTATGTATTCCCCTAAAGAGAAGTACCATGGCATTGGGAAAAGCCAAATGGTTGATAATTAGGTTTTTAAGTCTTGGTGTATGATAAATGAAGAAATTAAAGCTATTTAGAAAGAGGAGGCTACAGTTCCCTAGGAATCCAACTACAGTTAGTAGTAGGTATGCTATGACCAGAATTTCATCAAAAGTCATCATTCTTTAGCTATCTTGGAAAGATGATTTGTTGCCAAATTCTGTGTGACCTAAGGAAAAACACATGACATTATGCTTTTTAACATACTTAAATTATTTCCCACTGAAATTCCGTGACATTCTGACCTTCTATGTGAGAATCCTTTTCTTGTTTGCTATTGAAACTTTTTATTTGTAAAACATTTGTATGGGTTACTCCTCAACATAGACCCTAACAAAGCTTTCTGTTACAAATTCCTCCCCAACTTGTCCCCACCTCTCCCCTAGATGGCAGGAAGTCTACTATATGGTAATTATGTTAAAATACTTGACAGGTAGAATATATGTATACATATTTCCACACTTTTCTTGTGTGCAAGAAAAATCATATCTACAAGAAAACAAATCTGAGAAAGGAAAAACAATGCAAGCAAACATCAATAGAGAGCGTGAAAATATTATGTTGTGGTCCACATTTGATATCCCTGTCTTTGGGTATATATGGCTTTCTTCACTGAATAATTGGAACTTGTTTGAAAGAAGTCATTGTTGAAAAGAGCCATGTCCATCAGAATTGATCATCATATAGTCTTGTTGTTGCCATGTAAAATGATCTCCTGGTTCTGCTCATTTTGCTCAGCATCAGTTCATGCAAGTCTCTCCAGGCCTCTCTGAAATCATCTTGCTGGTCATTTCTTATAGAATAATAATATTCCATAACATTCATGTACCACAATTTATTCAACCATTCTCTAGTTGATGGGCATCCACTCAATTTCCAGTTTGTAGACACTACAAAAAGGGCTGCCACAAACATCCTTGTACATGTTGGTCCCTTTACTTCCGTTAAGATCTCTTTGGAATATAAGCATAATAGAAACACTGCTGAGTCAAACGGTATGCAGAGTTTGATAACTTTTTGAATATAGTTCCAAATTGCTCGGTGAGGAAACTTTCAAAAGACATTCAAATTGTCCACAGTTATTACATAGAATATAATAAAATAATTATAAATATCAGTCATAAATTAAAATTATTAATACTAAGAGAACCTTTTGACCTTACTTTGACATTTGATGCCACCATATCCCGTTTGACAATGAATATGAAAATTAAAGTGGTGAATTTTAAAGATGCTTTTGTGAAGATCTGCAAGCTAATGTACTATTAGTTAATTTAACCAATAGTTAGCAAATTGTCCCAACAATACTGTAAACCCAATTCTAATTATACTAACATTGTGACCATAGCATATCTATCCTTGGATCAAATGGTACAACAATTAGACAAAAGGAAGCCATTAAAAAAGGCTAATATGCCCCAGATAACTGCCAGTTTTGTATCCAGAAGAAATCTAAGAGAGATGGAAGAGAGTTCTATGTATAAAAATATTCATAGCAGCTGTTTTTTCCAAGCTCTCTTACAAAATAGTTTAGTCCCTCCCTCAAGACCTTATTGAAGTGGGGATATTCACATTGAATAAGGCCAGAATAAAGATAAATACTTTTATTGGTCTTTGTCTTTGAAAAGACAGGAATTAAGTGTTGTATAGGAATAGGAAAATGAAATTTCCTAGGATTCCATCTCCAGTCAGTTGATAATATACTATCCCCTGGGTTTCATTATCAGGAACTATTCTTTTTGTGTATTGGGAAGATGATTTACTTTCAAATCTAATAGGATCTATGAAGAAATATAGTGGATATAGATTTCAAAATATTTAGAATTTCCCTTTGTGAGGACCAATACTGTATCTGCAAGTGGGAGTATATGACACAACATCACAATGGGTATATTCTAGTATTGTGGTTTTATTTTTTTAGCTTGCTACATATGTCTTTAAATACCTAAAATTGTGTTCTTTGATTTGATTCAACTTCTCTTCAGGAAACTTTGACTGCCACCAGGACTGAACATGCTTCCAATTATATAATTGGAATATATATATATTGGGGGCAAGGTAATAGAAATGCTTTTTATGGAACAATATTTTTTTCTATTTTATGACACTGAGGTCTTGTGTTACCAAGGATTCCTCCCTGGTGAGGTTCCCTAATTAGTTGTTTTTTTTTTTTTATATCTTCTCAAGTTGCCCAGTTTCAGGATGGCTACATTGGAAACAATTGGTAGCAATCATTACATTTATTCTGCAAGGAATGAGGACTTTTCTTATCTCCTGCTCCCCAGATTTTAGGACATGGGTGATAATACAGGCAATTCTGCTCTCTGGATATGAGCTACCTATCTTACAAATCCTTTAGAAACTTATTCAGGCATTTATGCTAGATACCCACTTGCACTACCTCCTCCTAGACAGAAAATATATCTCAGAGAAGGGAAGAAATACAACTTTAGATGTATATATTGATAGTAAATTCCCCAGTAAATTCTGGAATCCCAAAAGATCACATCTGGAGTCTGTTCTATTGCTGAGAAATCAGTTGAGGAGACTTGCTGCATACGAGTAGTTTCAGACAAGCTCCTTGAAAATGATAGAAGCTTTCTGAGAAGGTTTGGGGATCAAAAGAAAGTGTTATCTCATCATTCTCACTCCGTTCCAATGATTTAGAGTATTCTGATGTAATTTTTCCATCTCTGATCTCCATTTCCTTTATTCTTATTCCTCTTATCTTTTTTGACTCCTACTGCCAATGCCTCACTCCAAAGCTATTCACCCTTCCATGGTGCTCTCTTCAGCACTTGTTCATAGGAAACAAAGTTGTTTTTAACTTGCCTTCTTCCTTTTCCACTCCTTCCATCTGTTACTTCTCCTTGACATCTGATTCTCTTTTCATAACAGTCTATCTGCTTCCCCTTTCCATCCCTATTTGTACTTCCACTTATTCCCATTGACTCATTGGTGATGACTAAGATGTGGAAATACTCTTGAATCCACCATTGTTACTTCTAAAACTCTCTTTAACTATCTTTCAGTACTATTCCTTGTTTGCATATCAGTCAATTCAAATCCATGATACAATTAAAATTCTGATATTGGTTTCTACATTTGCAAGCATATTTTACTTTTCTCAGTGAGTTCACTAATGGGTTTACAGTGTTTCTCTCCTTGCCTAGATTCTCTTCCATCTTTTCAATCTGCCATCCCTTTAATCAACCCATTGATCTCTACACTGTCCTCAACTCTAAAATCCCTAACCCCCTACATTATCACGGGTTTTGCCCTATACAATCTCATAAACAATTACTTCTGCCTTTGATCCTACTCTACTTTACTCAATGAAGTTGGAGAAAATCATTGAACTATGTTGATTGAATCTACTATAAATTTATGTTGGATCTTCCCCTGGCTTTCCAATAACCATCCTCTTACTTTAGAACTTTATATTAAAAATAGTTTAAAATTTGATTAGAATTATTTCTTCTCTCCTTTTCCCTTAGCTCTCTATCCATTTTGTTGTCAAAGCCTTTTCATTTTTTTTTTTGTGTCATGTTTTACATATACCCTCTTCTCTCTTCTGGTACTGTCACCATACTTTTGCAGGTAATGATCATCTCATGTCAAAGCTGCTACATAATTTTCCTAATTTAATTCTCTTCCCTTCGTAGTTCGCCCCCCTCTTGCCTGTAAAACTGATCTTCCTAAAGTTCTGGTCTAATTATGCCAAGAACCTTTTTATTTAAACTAAAATTATTCCTATTACATTCAAAATCACATATAAACTTCACTTTTTGGATTCAATTCCCTTTACAAGATGATCCCTTCCTACATTTCTATTCTCTTTAACTCATATGCCCCTCCAGATATACAGTGATTCAAGGAAACTGGACTTGCTGTTCCTTGATCAAGGTGTTCAACCTCTGAAATCTTTAGATTTTCATTTGTAGTCCCCCATGACTGGAATGTTGTCTATCTTCCTCTCTTCCTCCTAACTTCCCCGACTTTCTGAAAGGCTCCTGCAAAATTCTATCTTCTACAAGAAGCATTTTCTTATTCTTCCTAATGATGGCATCTTTCCTTGGTTGATATTGGCTATTAATACTATAAAATTAGTAGTGTTCCCTTGGAGGTACTCTGCCCCAAGATACTGTGAACTTCTCAGAGAGCAGATACTGTTTTCAATCTTTCTTTTGATCCATCTTTCTTAGCACATTTTTTGGAAACATAGTGGGAACACAAGAAATGCTTTGTTAATGAGAATTTCAACTTAGAAAGGGGGCTTTCTAGGGAACAATTTTCCTGTTTCCAACTCAAGAGACAGAGAATCATAAAATAACCCAATTATTCATAATTAATTTTAAAGAAAATTTAATCACAGAGTTAAAAAACTTACATGTAGTTATTTTCTGAGACTCTCATCATTTCAGTCAACCAGTCGCGTCTGGCGAGTAGTTTTTTCTAATTCTGCTAACAGAACATTAAACAAACCCTAAATAAAACTTCAAATTTTGCAGCCACTCACCCTCAAATGTATTAGGTTGGTAATATGGATAATTGAGGACCCTACACTGTGTTAGTCCTTGAGAGAATGATAGAAACCTTCCTAAATCAGTGAAGAAACCATGGAATTATATCTACAATTAAATATGGAGTTTAATTGGTCAAATCATGATTATATATATTTTATAATGATGAAATAGTAGATTAAAGAAGGAATGGCATTCCCCCAAAGTAATATGGATCTAGTAAGTAATCCACCCAGAATCTGAACTTTGGTCCTTTAACTCCCAAATGAATATTCTTTCCAGTTCAGCATCATGCTGTTTGGACAGCCATTATTATTCCAGGAGGACAGAAAATTATTTTATCCATATGTAAATAACTTTATTTTTAATGTAGTAAGACAGTAAAACACATTCACATTATATATACATATATAATTATCTATGTAAATATATATGTAGATTTTTGTGTATGCATATACATATGCATAAATACATACCTACATACACATTTAATACAAATGGAAACACAGATGATACTGGGATAGGGATAAAACTACAAAAGGAAGGTGATATTTAGAAGACAGAAATGATGTCAGTGACCTCTCAGTTTGTATATCAGTGTTGTACTCTAAAACATCAGACTCTACATTATTGAAAAAGGATAAAGAACATATACTATATCACAGGGTTATTTGAGTAGGTTTTATTTTGCCCCCCCCCCCCAAGCCTCAGTTTTTTGCTCACATTCTCTCAGAATACAGAAGACAGTACTTGGCCACATTAAGATAAGGTGATAGATTAGGATGAGAAGCAAGTGAGAGCAGAAGCCAGGGGTCTTTGCTTTCATACTCTTTTTTTTCAATCCAAGCGAGACATCCCAGCCTCTGAACATGTTGGGCAATTCATAAGAACAAAGATTATGTCTGTGCCCATTAATAGAGCTTGTCTTAGATAATGGACATTGTATTCATCACCCTGGGCTGAGACGGACTAAAACATATCCTAGTGCCTGTCTTCTCTTCAGAATATAACTAAGACTTGTCATGTTTGTGACTGAGGATGAAAATTGCACAAATTATCTCAAGGTCAGCCTCTCTTTTCAACTAACTTCACCATGATCTATTCCCTTTACCCATCATAGGTGTAGCCCAGAGCAGAAAGAATGGAGAAGTCTTTTAGCCACTTCTGGAGCAGGCACAATTTCAGTTCTATATATCAGGGGAGTGCTCATTTTTTTTCATTATGATTTTGTGGGATTTATCCTTAGATACACTCTGAAGAGAAATAGGAGTAGTGATTTCCTTTCCTTAAGTCACTCAGTCTCTAACACTTGTAAAATCCTCTCTGGGTCTCCTAGCTTCCTTCAAGACTTAGCCAAAGTCTCACCTGCTGTAAGAAGCCTTTGTAAGTCAGCCAAAGTCTTAATATTTTCTCTGTGATCGTATACACAATCAATGTATCACTTACTCGTACAGAGCTGTCTATCTCATTAGACTTTGAGTCTCTGGAAAACATAAATTATTTTTTGCCTTTCTTTGTCTCCCCACACACAGCAAAATGAATGGTGCATTGATGAGTTACTACATTGCAGTCAGTAATCTCATGTCCTAGACCCTAGCTTTTACAAGAAAGAGAATCTTCAGTTACTACTTACTGTGTCTGGTATTAAGGCATAGTCACTTACCAGGCTGGTTTCTTTCCCCCAAACAGAAAATAGAATAGTAGCAAATGGTGTTTGAGAAGGCATATACACAGAGGGCAGGGACAGGATTGCACTTATAGTGACTGTCATACCAGAGTGCATTTCTCTCCAGGGCTTTAATTATCATGCTAACTGTTGAGAAATGACCGCATTTGTCAGGGTATCTAGGACTTGTCTAAGAGAAAGTTCATTTTTGTCCCAGGTGGTTATAGCTTTTAACCAAGGATATTGATCATTTAGAATCTCTAGTGGATCATTAAAGATCAGGTGAGGGAAAAAACAAACTTTTCTTGTGTGGCTGAGACTTTGGGAAGAAATAAGGGTCACTCAGGGAGAGGTAATATGGAAAATTATGGCAATGGATTGAGCTTCCAGCTAAGGTACTCCCTTTGTGATAGCTGATTCTCATTTGTCCAGTTTGTCCAGTTTGGTCTACTTGTTATTCCTTTTCCCATTGTCTCTTTATTTTGTATTCTATTTAATGGAAAAAAAGAGTGAAGATCAAATTCTGCTAGAGGAAAAAAAAATGCAGGGAATTCAACATTAGGAAATGATGATGAGTTCTGGTCAAGACTGTCTCACTTTTCATCTTCTGCAGACAAATGGGACCAAGACTTAGAAAAATTTAGAAATTCAGTAGATTTGAAGTGGTAGTCCTATTCATAATAGAATTGCTCCTCACTCCTTTTCCCAAAATAGGAGATATCAATCTATATATTTATATTTCCTCAAGGTGCCTTATTTGCTAATTCCTAAATCTCTTCCAATGTCACAGTGTACTCCTCTATCCCACTGCTCCATGCGATAATTCTAAACTTGATTGTGACATCCCCCATTAGTACCTCACTTCCATAATTAAGAAGAGTGAAATTCTAATGAACTTGGTTCTTCTCAACAATGTAGTGAGTCAAGGCACTTCTAATAGATGTGGGATAGAAAATGCCATCTGCATCCAGAGAGAGAACGATATAGAGACTGATTCACCTTTTTGTTGTTTCTTTTTTTTTCTTTCTTGTGGGCTTTTTCTTTTGATTTGATTTTTCTTGCACAATAAGATCACTACATAACTATATTTAAAAGGATGCACTTATTTAACTACATCAGATTGTTTTCTGTCTTGGGATAGGAGAGGAAAGGGAAGGAAGAGGAAAAAATGGAACATAAAGTCTTATAAAAATGAATGTTGAAAACTATCTTTATGTGTATTTGGAAAAGTAAAAAAAATTGGAAAAAAGAACAGTAATATTCTTTTGCTGACCTAACATCTTTATATTTTCTTTCTTCATGCTCCTTTACTACCTCTCAAATAAGCAATCAATTAGTCATTTAATGTGCTCCAACTATGTGGCAGAAATTTGTCACTTTTCATGATAGTGACAAATTTTTTTTTTCATTTTCATTTATTGCTCCTCCTCTTATCTATGTCCCATTTAACTGCATAGAAAAGTCAAGATAATCTTTGTATCTCATTAACATTTTATGACTCTCCCACTACAACAACCAATTTACCTTACTTTTCTTCTTTTTTTACCACAGAGTTTGATATTTTCCCCATTAGATAATAGATGGTTAGAATGAGCTTTTCTTAAGGAACCTATCATTCTTATCTTTCCTTTTTTCTTTTCCTTTCATTTTTCAGTTAATTTTTCTCTTCTCTTTGACTGTCCTCTCCTCTCTTCTCCCATTCCCTGTCAATTCCCTACTCTTTTCTTTCCTCCCTTCTTCTTTTCCCTTTCTTTCCTTTTCATTTTCTTTCCTAAAATTGCAAACTCTCTCAGGTGACTCCCTAAATTCTTTTGAATTTTCCCTGATCTATAAATTTCTCAGCAAGACTCTTTCACATTGGCAATGTGCTTCAAAATGATATTGAATGATATTACATTGCTTACTTTTGACAATGTTCTTCTGAGCTAATCTTACCAAATAAGTACATCTGGAATCGAATCTGAAGGTACAAATAATATCACTGGTGTTTTTCAGGTTAGATGTTCTAAGAATCCAATTAATTAATGAATATCTTCTTTGAACATGCAACAGAATATATTATTACTAGTGTTTGGACCTATCTAGGCCCAAGTATTTTCATTTTCTGAGACATTTGTTTTTGGTTTGAGTATTTTTTTCCAGAGTTGATAGTATCTTCACAGATGCATTACATAAAATCTAGGATAGGAATATACAAGACTTCTGTTAAGGTAATAGTACTTGTGGAGAGGTAGATTTGAGAAGCATTAGCCTAGAGAAGATAATTAAATTCATGTAAGCTAATAAGATCAGCAAGTGAAACAGTAAAGAGGAAGAAGAGAGAAGAGACCAAGTCATAACTATGAGGCACTGCCATAGTTAGATAGTATGATTTAGAGGAGAATCCATCAAAGCAGAGAGAGAGAAATCAAAGAAATATGTAACAGGGAAATGAGGAGTGAGTAGAATCCTGAAAGGCTAGAGAGAAGAGAATATCCAGGAGAAGAGAGGGATCCACAGTGTCAAAGGCTGCCCTGAATTCAAAGAGAATGAATATTGAGAAAAAGCCTTTTGATTTGGTTCCTAAAAGATCATTCTTCACTTTGGAGAAAGAAATTTCATTGGAATAACAAGATCAGAAAACAAATCGTTGTAGTTAAGAAGAAAGTAGGAAGAGAGAAAATGTAGGCACTGAGGTTTTGTTCTTATCATCTTTGAAGTAAAGTTTCTCTCCTTTATTTAGAACTTCTAGTTGTTTTTATTTTTTTGGGGAGTATTTAACCTATGGGTCAATTTGTATGAATACTTTAGGTAATAAATTTAATATTTTGTTGTTTTCAAGGAGTTTGTCTCCTATGATGTCCTAGGTGCCTCACTTCTTTTATTCATCATATGATTACTCTCTGCTATATATCTTTGAGGATATAACTAAATTTTATATCTCTCAATAGTTACATGAATAAAATAAGGAAAGAGGAGATCAGTGATTTGGACACACAACTAAAAAAAAACTAGAAAAAGAAGAAAATAAGCCCCCCCCCCAATAAAATATCTAATCTGGAATTCTGAAATTCAAAAGAGAGAATAATGAAATTGAAATCAAGAAAACAATTAAATTAATGAATAAAACTAAGAGTTGGTTTTATGAAAAAAAAAACAACAAAATAGATAAAACTTGGGTTAATTTGATTAGAAAAACAAACTGGATAAAGCAAATCACTAGCATTAAAAATGAAAAGGGTGAATTTACCACTAATGAAAAAGAAATTAAAGCAATACTTAGGAGCTATTTTGCCCTATTCTATGTCATAAAGTCTTACAATCTAGCCTAAATTGATGAGTATTTATAAAAATATAAATTGCTTATATTAACAGAAGAGAAAATAAACTATGTAAATAATAGCATTTTAGAAAAAAAGAAATTTAATAATCTATCAATGATCTCCTTAAGAAAAAATATCTCCAGGGCCTGATGAATTTACAAATGAATTCTACCAAACATGTAAAGGACAATTAATTTCAATACTATGTAAACTCTTTGTAAAAATAGGTAAAAAAGAAAATTCCTTCTATGACAGAAATATGGTACAGATATATAAACCAGGAAGAGCCAAAACAGAGAAAGAAAATTACAGACCAATATCCCTAATGAATATTAATATATATATTTGGTTTTTATCATTTTTAATAAAAGCTTTTTACTTACAGAACATAAAAGTAATTTTTCTATCTTGAACTTTGTAAAATTTTCTGGTCCAAATTTTTCCCTCCTTCCCTTCACAGCCTCCCCTATATTACAAGTAGTCTAATACAGGTTAAATATGTTAAAATATAAGATAAATCCAATATGCATATACATATCTATACAGATATCTTACTGCAAAAGAAAAATCTGATCTAGAAAGAGAAAAAAAAAACAACAACCTCAGAAGGAAAACAAAATGTAAGGAAACATTCAGCAAAAGCATTAAAATGCTGTATTGTGGTCCACACTCACTTCCCATAGGAAGCCTCTCTCTGGATGTATATGACTTTCTTCATCGCTAAATAATAGGAACTGGTTTGAATCACTTCATTGTTGAAGAGAACCATGTCCATCAGCATTGATCATCATATTGTTGCTGTACACAATGATCTCCTGGTTCTGCATAGCATTTGGCAGAGACCTACATCTCACATCCCAAATGAAAATAAGGTCAAAATGGCTCCATGATTTGGGCAGAAAGTGTAAGCAAATTAGGAAAACAAGGGATAATTTAACTCTCTTTGGAGATGGGGGAAATTTATGACCAAAAAAGAACTAGAGAAACTTATGAAATACAAAATGACTAATGCTGATTGTCCAAAATTCAGAAGGTTTTGTACAAACAAAAGCAACACAAAAAGATTCAAATGGAAGTACAAAGTTGGGGGGAAATTTTTATAGCCAGCATTTCTGATAAAGGTCTCTTTTCTAAAATATATAAAGAATTGTATCAAAATTACTTGAATACAAGTCATTCCCCAATTAATAAGGACAGAAATTTTTCGGATGACAAAATTAAAGTCATTCAAAATCATATGAAGAAATGCTCTAAATCACTATTGGATATAAAAATGTAAATTAAAACACCTCTGAGGTACCATGTCATACCTTTCAAAATGGCAAAAATGGTAGTAAATGATGATGATAAACGTTGGAGGTTATTTTTGAAAACTGAGACACAAATCAATTTTTGGTGGAGCTGTGATATGATTCAACCATTCTGGAGAGCAATTTGGAACTAGGTCCACAGACCTAGAAAATTGTGCATGCTATTTGCCCCACCATGCCAAGACTGGATCTGTTTCCTAAGGAAAACAAAAAGGAGGGAAAAGAACCCTGTGCAAAAATGTTTCTCACAGCTCTTTTTGGGTTAGCAAAGAATTGGAAAATGAGTAGATGCCTGTCAATTAGGGAGGGGCTTAACAAGTTATGAAATATGGAGGTAATGGAATATTATTGCTCTATAAAAATGTTGAACAAGCTGATTTTAGAAGGACCTAGAAAGATTTATATGAACTAATGAAGAACAAAACAAGCATAACCAGGAATACATTGTACACAACAACAGCATGAATGTGTGATGAACAACTATGGAATAATAGCTTCTTCTCAGTTTTTCATGGAGCCAGGGAAATCCCAATGACTTTGCATAGAAAATATGATCTGGATCCAGAAAAAGAACTATGGAGATGGAATGTGCACATGCTATGTTCAATCTTTTCTGTTTTTTATTTCCTCCCCCATGGTTTTTCCCTTTTGTTCTGATTTTTCTCTCCCAACATGATTCGTAAAGGAATATGTATTAAAAATAAGTAATTTAAAAAAAATTAACAATATAAATCATTTAGGTGAGATGAGTATTTCATAAGCCAACTGACCAACTTTTAATAAATAATAGGAGTTATACTAGAAAGATGAAAATAATTATCTATGGCTCAGAGGTAATAATAGACATACTTATAAGGAAAGGGGAGGGAAAGGGGGGAAAAAGGGGTGGGTGGGGCTCTAAAGGGGAAGGATTTTTTGAGGGAAGTGGTTTTCAAAAGCAAAATAGTAGGGAGGAGGGAAAGGGGATAAGAAAGAGAAAAGCATAAGCTAGGGTAAATGAGATGGCAGGAAATACAGAATTAGTTATTTTAACTGTGAATGTGAATGGAATGAACTCTCCCTTAAAGCAGAAGCAGATAGCAGAGTGGAAAACCAGAATCCAACAATATGTTGTATACAAGAAACACATCTAAAACATAGAGATACATACAGGGTGAAGGTAAAAGGCTGGAGCAGAATCTATTATGCTTCAGGTGAACAAAAAAAAGCAGGGGTAGCAATCCTGATCTCAGACCAAGTAAAAGCAAAGATAGACTTAATTAAAAGAGACAAAGAAGGAAATTATATCTTCCTAAAGGGTACCATAGATGATGAAGCAATATCAATACTAAACATATATGCACCAAGTGGTATAGCATGGAAATTCCTAGAGGA
>JAJPUD010017728.1:0-11227 GCA_023553655.1 Myrmecobius fasciatus
AGGAGGCCCCAGGACAGAGACCGCCCCAAACCCCACCTCGGGATTAGAGGAGGCCTGGGGGTGGGGGGGGACGGGGGCGGAGCCACAAGAGGCCCGGGTCACGGGGTGGGGGTGGGGGGAATGGAGGGGTGGGGTGGGGGGGCTTGGGGGGGGGGGCAGAGCCACAGGAGGCCCGGGTCCCGGAGCTCCTGCATGCCTGCCATGTTCCGCGGATGGCTGCCCTGGACGGCGCAGCCTTGCCCGGGAGCCCCCGCAAGCGAGTCCTTCGGAGGCCAGGGCCTCCCTGCCTCTTGGCAGACCCTTTCATTGTCTCCCTGGCTGGGGGCCTGGCCTTCGATCGCTCTCCCTCCCCCCCAGCGGGCAGGCCGAATGACCCCCCCCCCCTCTCCTGCAGCGGTCAGCGGCTACTTCGGGGGCAGCTGCGTCCCGGGAGCCGGGGAGACGGGCTACGCGGACTCCCTGTGCCGGCTCTGCAGGGGGGACGCTGCCGGGGAGGGAAGGTGCGCCAAGAGCCCCCTGGAGAGATACTACGACTACAGCGGGGCCTTCAGGTAGGCGGGCGGGCCGGAGTGGGATGGGGGGGGGGCCGGGGGCGGCAGCGTGCACCAGCGCATGAGTGGGGGCAGCCTCCCCATCTGGCGCCACATCAGCTTCTGAGCCCAGTTCGGTTGGCTGGGGCGCCTCTGACCCCGGTGCCAGGGAGGTGGAGGCCGGGGCCGGAGGCAGTCCCACTTTCTGGGCACTGTCGCCTTGGGCAGGTCACGGAGCCCCAAGTTAGAGGGACATGTGGCTCGATGGCCCCGTTTCCTCTGCTTCAGGAAGGGGTTGGGGCGTTTCTGCCGGGCCCTGCCCACCACAGCTGTCCAGAGGCCGCCCTTCCAGAGGGATGGGTGCTGAGAAGGCCTGAGCTGCCCCGGGTCCCAGAGAACTTTCTGGGGGGGGGGGGCATGGCCACGTGTGCCCCCGCCCTGGGATGACGAGTGTCCACCTGGGTCCCGGCGGTCACCGGGCTTTCTGCTGGACTTGTCAACCCCAAGTGTGAGACCGCGGTTCAGGCCGGGGCACCGTGTCCCACCGACAGGCCGGGGTAGCCTGGGCCGCCAAGGGGGGCTGGCTGTTGTCCCGGGCACCTCCTTCCCGGCCGGGCGGCTTCCGGAACCTGAGGAGCTCCCTGGCTCTTCGCTGCCCTTGGGGGCAACGTTACATGACCCAGGGGCCCCTCGAGTCTGGCTGTTCTGGAAGTAGCCGGGCCTGAGGCCGTCCCCCAGGACTAGCATCGACCCCCCCTGGACTAGCACAGCCCGGCCTTTTCCACAGAAGACAGCAACAGAGGTGGGCTAGTAAACCACACTGCCAGAGAGTCCTGCTAGACCAGGTTAGAGACCCTGGCGGCAGGGCAAAGCAGGTCCTGGAAGAGACTGGGCTAGCCCTTTGGAACCACTCCTTCCTCCCGGACGCCCGCTCACCACCCCTTCCGGGCGCTGGCTGCGCCCCGTTCTGCTTCCTGGACTTTGTGGCCGTTCCAGGCGGCCGGCGGGCACGCTGCTCAGGAACCCGAGGGCGGGCTCTGGGCTCTGAGCTCCGGCTCTCCTTCCCTGCCCAGGTGCCTGGCAGACGGGGCCGGAGACGTGGCCTTTGTGAAACACAGCACGGTGCTGGAGAACACAGACGGTGGGTGAGCGGTGGCAGGGAGCCAGGGGGCGCGGGGAGGGGAGCCAGGTCTGGTGCCCTCGGTGAAGCAGGGGGTCCCGGGGGCCTGCGCCCCAGCCCTGGCTTTTTTCTCACGGGTCTCTGGGGGGGAGGACTCCTTGGGTCCCAACTCGGGGAGGGTAAAGTGGGGATCACGGGGCCTGAGGCCTGCTCTGGCCCTGGGCGTTCTTCTTGGACTCCTGCCTCCGGACCGGGGCACCCAGGAGGTAGCCAGCTCAATGAGCACATATTGGGTGCCAGGCGCCGTCCTGGGCATCGAGACGTAAGATGCAAACCGGCCGCTTCTCTGGGCCTTGATGTTGAATGTGGCGGGCTGGGGGCAGTGGGCTGGGGGGGGGGCGCCAGGGGCCTCTCCCCTCCCCTTCCCCATTGTGGGTTGTCGGTGGGCACGCTGTATGGGGTCTCTGGGGTCTCTGGGCTTGGGGGGACAGCTTACACGCTGCCCGTCGTGGGAGATGGTGGGGGGCTCAGCACGCGGGTGATTGGGGGGCTCAGCATGCGGGTGATTTGGGGGGCTCAGCACGCGGGCGATCGGGGGCGGCTCATGGTCTGGGCGGGCCCTTTGGCTGAGGCACAAACTGTTGCCCACCTACCTGAGGAGAGACCCCCTGGGGGGCTGCTGCAGAGGTCCAGGGCGGCGGAAAGGGGATGGCAGAGAGGCCAAATGGGCAACCGAGGAGCCGGGAGGGAGGAGGGAGAGGGAGGAGCCCCAGAGCACTCTGAAGATGGAGTCTGGCTGGCCCAGGGCGGGGCAGAGAAAAGGGGGGGGAGGAGCCGGTGGGTGCATTTCTGCGCTGTCAGTGTGGGGTACCTGGCTGACAACAGAGACGGGCTGGGGTGAAACGGGGGCCGAGACAGAGGTCAGGGCTGCAGAGTGAGGCATAGGAGTGGTGCTGAAATCCATGGGCCCCAGGAGGGAGGAGGGGAAGGAGAAATCCAGCACAGATGCTGGGGGGAGGCAGGTGAGGGGGGCAGCAGTCAGCCAGTGAGCATTTATTAAGCACTCACTGTATGCTCGGCACTGTGAGCCAGGTGAGAGATGGCACAAAAACATGGGGCAGGTGGAGACTCCAGGACTGGGAAAAGACCAATAAGAGAGCCCGGAGACCCCAGTTTGGGCTGTTGTCCAGTGGTTAGAGTCAGGAGGACCTGAGTTCAAATCCAGCCCCAGACCCTTCCTAGCTGGGTGACCCCACCTGCCAGTTTCCTCATCTGTGAGTTGGACACGGCCGACCGCTCTCCCAAATGGGGTGAGGGAGAGAACTGAACGACAGCAAGGGAGTCAGAAGCCGGATTGTGAAGGATTGTGAGCGAGAGGAGAAGAGACGCGGGCAAGTGTAGACACTTCTGTCCCGGTCGGCCTGAGAAAAGGAAGGAGTGGCTTCTGGAAAGGCGTGGCCTGGGGGGGACCGAGGGGCACTCCGTCCTCAGCTGAGCGAGAAGGGGAGGCGGGTTTGTGCAGGTGGAAGGTCTCAGAAGAGAGGAGTGAAAGGACCACCCCGTGAGAGAAGGGCCCCAGGAAGATGAGGAACATACATTGTTGGTGGACTTGAGTGGAGAAAGTCATGCAGCACATACATTGTTGGTGGACTTGCATGGGGGGGGGGTCAGATGTGAACAAAGAGCATCCCAGGGATGAACTGTTCCCTGCAGGGGCGACTCTGGGCAGGGGGAAAGTGCTTACACAGGGGTGGGGCCGCAGGAGGTGTGAGGGGGGGCTGCTTGGAGGCCGCCCAGACCCCAGAGGGCGCGGTGGGGGCCCGATGGGACGTCAGCGGGCAGAGGGGGCGTCGGGGCTGGATCTCAGCGGGCTCCCGGGAGGGCAGAATCCGGGAACCCGCGTCCTGCCCGTTCCGGCCGCCGCACCTTTGTACGCTGCTGCCCGTCTCCAGCGGCTGACAGCCTGCCCTTCCCTCGGGACCCCAGGAGATGCCCCTCCCCTAGGCCCCCCAGCTCTGCCTCTTCCCCTGAGCCCAGCAGTCTGCCGTCCCTCAGCTCCAGCCCCCCTCACCCCAGCAGAACGCCCCTGTATCTAACATCAGGCGCCCGGTGGGTTCCAGCTGTTTGAGACTCCAGCCACGGAAGGGGAACAAAAGCGGGGTGTCCCCCGCAGCTGAGGGGGGCTGCTGTGGCTCTGGAAAGTGCTGGTGGGCCCCAGGCCTGAGCGTCCGGCCTCCGAGGGGCCCCTGGGAGAACTGCAGCAGGGCTGGAGGGCAGAGCCTGGGGGGGGCCCCCTCCCGGCTGCCCGGGGACCCCCAGCGCCAAACGGGGGCTCTGCTCCTAGGGAGAACGCTGAGCTCGTGGGGAACGCCGCTGCTGTCCCGGGACTTCCAGCTGCTGTGCAGGGACGGCAGCCGGGCCGAGGTCACCCAGTGGCGGCACTGCCACCTGGCGCGGGTGCCCGCTCACGCTGTGGTCGTCAGGCCCGACATGGACGGCGCCCTGGTCTTCCGCATGCTGAACGAAGGCCAGGTGAGGGGCAGCTGCTCCCTGCCGGGGAGGGTCCGGAGCGGCTGGGGAGGGTCTGGAGTGACCGGGGAGGGTCCAGAGCAGCTGGGGAGGGTCCGGCCCCTGCCTGCCTGCCCTGAGACCCCCATGGGTCACTCAGTTATGCCTTCAGCCCCCTCCCCCTCATCCCCTTCTGTCCCCTGGGGGGGGCTCCGAGCCCCCTGATGCCGAGCCCCTCCCCCCTCCAGATGAGGTTCAACCATGCGGGCGCCAGCTTCCAGATGTTCGAGTCCGAGGCCTTCCGGCAGAAGAACCTCTTGTTCAAGGACTCCACCCTGCAGCTGGTGCCCATCGCCACCCAGACCTACCAGGCCTGGCTGGGCGCCGACTACCTCCACGCCATGATGGGCCTGCTCTGTGACCCCGGCAGTGAGTGAGCCCCGCCCCCAAGCTCCTGGGAGCAGCTGGGGGGCCTGCGCCCGGGGTCTCCCCCCTTCTCTCCCTCCCTCCCTCCGCCGTCTCTGTCAGTCCCCCCAAGTGCTTGGAGCGGGCACTTTATTCTTAGGAAATGGGAAGGGAGGGAGCGTTTAAGGGCCTACTATGTGCCAGGGCACGTGCTCGTGGTGAGGGGCCACGGCCGGTCAGACTGGAGCCCCCTCCCCCTCTGGCCCCCGCCTTCGAGGCTCCAGTTTGGCCCCTGGGGCGGCCCTGCCTCGGTCTCCCCCCTCAGTCCCCCTTCGCCCCCCAGGGCTCCCCAGTTACCTCCGCTGGTGCGTGCTGTCCACGCCGGAGATCCAGAAGTGTGGGGACATGGCCGTGGCCTTCAGCCGGAAGCAGCTGACGCCCGAGATCCAGTGTGTGGCCGGGGAGTCCGCCAGGCACTGCATGGAGCAGATCCAGGTGGGCGGCGGGGAGGGCGCTGCCCGGGGGTCTGGGGGCCGCTGCTCTGCCCGGGGGCCCGCCCCCCCTGGCCCCTGCCACCTCTTGGGAGCAGAGTCCAAGGTCCTTCCTCCCAGAATCCCCCCTTCCGACTCTGCGAGCAGACCTGAGAGGCCGGGAATGTGGCCGTGGCTGAGGCTGGCAGTGCCCAGTGCCCATGGGGCACCGGCCGCCCCCACCCAGGACACCTCTCAGGACCCGGCTCTCCCTTTCTTTGCTTCCCCAGTGCTTAGCAGTGCCTGGCACAGCAGGCGCTTAATAAATGTCTCCTGACCGGGCCCCCACAGCAGGTCCCAGGTCCTGGGGAGGGACCGCCCGGCCTGTTGCCCACAAGGAGCCCGGGGTGGGGGATGGGCTCCTGGCTTTCCCAGAGCCCGCTGGGCACCCTCTGGCCCCTCCCGGCCGGCCAGCTCAGAGCGGCTTCCCCCGGACATGAAGCCGCCCGAGGGGGTCCCCAGGGTCCGAGCCGCCCCCCCATCCTGTCCCCCGCAGGCCAAGGCAGCCGACGTCATCACCCTGAGCGGCGGCGACATTTACACGGCCGGGCAGACCTACGGGCTCGTGCCAGCTGCGGGGGAGAGCTACCGGGGTAAGGGCAGAGAGGGAGCCCGCGGGGGCCTGGGGGAGCAGGGCAGCTCCCTGGGGGCCGGGACCCTCACCACGGGCATTCAGGAATCCCCACCCCCCGCTCCGACTTTGCTGCGAGACCTCCCCTGACGGGGACCTCACTACCTCCCACTGGGGCTAGAACAGGGGCCAACCCTGAGCCCACGGGCCTGCCCCCCCCCCCCAGAACTCGGCCCGGCCCAGGGTAAGGCTCCCGGGGCCCTCTGGGGCCTTTGGCTCCTTCCCAGGGGTGTGGGGAACCCTGAGCCCCGGCCCTGGCGCCTTCTCGGGGAGGTGAGAAAAACCTCACAGAGGTGCCAGCCGGCGGGGGCCAGGCCTGGCACAGCCCCAGGGGGAGGGGGCGCCGGGGGGCGGGCTCTCAGCCCCTGTGCCCTCCCCAGCAGACAACGGGAAGGACACGTACTACGCGGTGGCCGTGGTCAAGAGGAACAGCTCCTACTCCTTCACCCTCGACGAGCTCCGGGGCAAGCGCTCCTGCCACGCGGGCCACGATTCCCCGGCCGGCTGGGACATCCCCATCGGGGTCCTGCTGCACAGGGGCTTCGTCCGGCCCAAGGGCTGTGACGTCCTCCAAGGTGGGGGGCAGGGGAAGGGGGGACAGAGGGGAGGGGCAGGGGGACGGGGGGGGAGGGACGCCGGGGTCCCTGCCTGCGCTCACCGCCGCCGCCGCCTTCCCCCCAGCCGTCAGTGAATTCTTCTCTGCCAGTTGCGTGCCCGTGAACAACGCCAGGGACTACCCGGCCCGGCTCTGTGAGCTGTGCATCGGGGACGAGCACGGCCTCAACAAGTGCTACGGGAACAGCCAGGAGCGCTACTATGGCTACAGTGGGGCCTTCAGGTAGCACAGCCCTGGGGCGGCTTCCCAGGGTGGCAGAGACCTGCACTTACGGAGTGCCTGCTGTATACTGGGCCCAGACACAGAGGGGAAGAGACAAAGCTGGACAGTCAGCCCTGCCCTCCAGGAGCTTACTTTGTCTCTGTCTTCTCCCCTTCTCCCTCTGTTTCTTTCTCTCTCTGTCTCCTTGTCTCTGTATCTCTTTCTTTCTCTTTCTCTCTCTCTGTTTCTCTGTCTCTGTCTGTCTGTCTGTCTCTCTGTCTCTGTCTCTCTCTTTCTGTCTCTTTCTCTCTCCTCTTCTCTGTCTCTCTGTCTGTCCTTTTCTTTCTCTCTGTCCTGTCCCTTTCTTTCTCTCTCTCTGTCTCTCTCTGTGTCTCTCTCTGTCCCTTTCTTTCTCTCTCTCTGTCCCTTTCTTTCTCTCTCTCTGTCTCTCTGTGTGTCTCTCTCTCTGTCCCTTTCTTTCTCTCTCTGTCTCTGTCTCTCTGTCTCTGTCCTTTTCTTTCTCTCTCTTGGTCTCTTTCTTTCTCTCTGTCTTTCTGTCTCTGTCTCTCTCTCTTTCCCTCTGTCTCTCTGTCTTTGTCTGTCTGTCTCTCTGTCTCTGTCTCTCTGTGTCTCTCTCTCTGTCCCTTTCTTTCTCTCTCTGTCTCTATCTCTGTGTCTCTGTTTCTCTGTCTCTGTCTCAATGTCTGTGTTTCTCTGTGTCTCTCTGTCTATCTCTCTGTCTCTGTCTCTGGCTGTCTCTCTCTCTGTCTCTGTCTCTCTCTTTCTCTCTGTCTCTCCTCCGCCCCCCATCTTGGTCTGCGGCAGGTGTCTGGCCGAGGGCGCTGGGGACGTGGCCTTCGTCAAGCACTCCACTGTCTTTGACAACACCAATGGTAAGAGGTTCGGGGGCCGCGTGGGGCAGGGCCTGGGCCCCCCCCCGGCACCATGCCTGATGTTGGGGGGATTCACCCCGGTGAGGGGCCCCCTCCTCCTTGGTTCTCCCTCCAGAGCAAGGTCCAGTGGCCTGGGCCCAAATGCTTCCCCAGGTCCTTTCAGGGTGACCCTGTTTAACCTGCCCTTTTCCATAAGCCTCGGTTTCCCTGTCTTGGGTTGGTGGCCTCTGGGGCCCTTCCTGGGACCCCGAGGTCCCACAGACTCGTGTCTGAGGCCACAGGGCGGGGTCCAGAGCCGGTCTGGCCGAGCTCCAGAATCTGCCTTGGAGGTCCGGGGGTCCCCGAGAGCCTGAGCTTCCGGGGCTTCTCCCCTTTTGCAGGGGAGGAGAGTGGGGGGCAGAGCGCCCCAAGATGACCGGCTGCCCCTCCTCCCTCTCCTCCCCGCCCCAGGCCACAACACTGAGGACTGGGCAGTCCACCTGAAGTCTGAAGACTATGAACTGCTGTGTCCCAACGGGGCCCGGGCCGAGGTCACGCAGTTCGAGGCCTGCAACCTGGCCCAGGTGCCGGCTCATGCTGTCATGGTGCACCCGGACACCAACCCCTTTGCTGTGTACGGGCTGCTGGACAGAGCGCAGGTGAGGGGGAGGGGGACAAGGAGGGAGACCAAGCCCGGGCTGCCTGGGGTCCCCCCCACCCCTGCGCAAGCTCTCTATGTTCGTGGCACACAGTAGGTGCTAAATCAATGCTTGCCGATGGACCAGTGCCCAGACAGAAAGGGGGGAGCTGGGAGGAGGGCTTGGGGACCTTTGGGGCCCGGGTTGGGGTGGGCGGAGCTGGGAGGAGGGCTTGGGGACCTTTGGGGCCCGGGTTGGGGTGCGAAGCCTTTCTCCCTCCCTCTGCCTGAGCAGGGAGCTCGGCTCTGGGCCGCTGGGTGAGTGTGGAAGGCAGCTCCCCCTCCCCCTGCTCTTAATCAGTATCCCGGCCCCTTATCTTCAGCTCTTGGGGTCCAAAGTCCTGGGAGGAGCCCCCCGCGGCCCTCAGCCCCAGGGCCGGCTCAGCAGTGGAGCCTGAAGCCCCAGGGGGTTGGGGGCCGGGCCTGGGGGGGGGAGCCCGGCCCCGCTGGCCTTTCCTGGGCTCCCAAGCGGGTACTTTGGCCAGAGCCTCCACAAGACCCCCAGTCGGGGCTGGCCTTTCCTGGGGGAGGGCTGGCATGAGGGTGCCCCGTGGTCTCGGCCCCACGGCCTGGCTAACGCCCCTCCTGGCCCCGGCCTTCTGTCCGGGGCTCGCCTTCCCCCATCTCGCACGTGCAGGGGCAGAGAGCTGTTGCTCTGAAAAAGACCCGAGGGGGTGGTGGGCCACAAGCTCGGTCTGGGTTGGCAAGGTGATGGGGCAGCTGGTGAGCCTTGGGGGGCGCCCAAAGGCTCGCTGCCCCGGCTGGGCCTCATGGAGCCCGTTGTTCTGGGCGCCACGGCGGAGAAGGGCATCGATCAACTGACGACTGGCGTGAAAGCTGCCCCGAAGGGCGGGGCCGCCACGGGAGGGGGTGAGCCTCCCGGTCTCGGAGGAGTCCCAGGAAGGACCAAGGGCCCCTTGTCGGGGGCTCCTAGCGGGGGGGATCCACTCGCCCCGCCCCTTGGGCCCCGGGGCGACCGACGGTGACTGACGCTGGCTGTCCCTTCAGTCCTAGCGCTGCCCACCGTTGTCAGTTACAGTGCCCGCCCCTGAAACTGACAGCCATGTTTTCTGGGCGCGGGAATGTCCCAGCCCCCCCCCCCCGGGAATGAAGTCCTCCTTTGCCGTTCCATGCGGGGGGGGCGCCCCCAGGTTAGAGTAGGAGCCCATCCGGGCTCCGCCGGCTCAGCTTTGTCTCTGAGTCCCTGGAGCGCGGACAGAACCTCGGCCTCTGGGTCTTTCATAAAGGACCAAATGAATGAATGAATGAATGAATGAACGAATGAATGAATGAACAAATGAATGAACGAATGCCGTTTCCAGGAGCTGTTTGGGAACGACAGCAACAAGAACGGGTTCAAAATGTTCGACTCGTCGGACTACCACGGCCAGGACCTGCTGTTCAAGGACTCGGCGCTGCGCCTGGTGCCGGTCCGGGAGAAGACGTCCTCCGCAGCCTGGCTGGGCCAGGACTACGTGGCTTCCCTGGAGGGCCTGCGGTCACTGCAGTGCTCCGGAGCAGGTAAAAAGGACCCTGGGAGAGCCCCCCCCCAGACTGAGGGGAGCCAGGTGGACAGCTCCCAGGGCCCCTTAGCATGTGGAGCTGTGCCTCAGTCTTCCCCTCTGACAAGTGGGGCCAGCAACCTCCTGCTCTGCCTCCTTCCCGGGGCACAGCGGCCAAACCCCTCGGGGCTCCGTGGGAGCGAATCCTGGGGGCCCCCTCCGGGTCCGGTAGCCCCTGACTCAGTTCCCCTCCTCCCCCCCCCCCCAGCCATGGGCTCAGGTCAGCCCCCAGAGGCCTGGGCTGGGCACTTGTTCCCGCCCCAAGGGCCCCCGGGAGCTGTCCGCGGTGCCTGGGACAGGCGCCTGGTTCTGGGCTCAGCCCGGCCTCCCTCTCCCTCTCTGGCAGTGGCGGCCAGGCCGGCCCTCCTGCTGCTGCTGCTGCTGCTGCTGCCCCTCGGCTCCGTCCTGAGCTGCCCGGAGCTGTGACGGCGCCCGCGCCCTGCCCATCAGTGCCCTCGGCCGCCATCCGGGAGCACTCGGACCCCAAATGGTGTCAGGCACCCCGGCCTGGGCCCAGGATTTTGGAAGAGATAAACCTCCGCTTTCCGGTCCCTGCTTCCCCAAATTTGAATTAGAACCCACGGCCGAACTGGTGGAAGGCTGGGGGGAGGAGCCACGCCCGGGGCACCGCCCCCAACCCCTCCAAGGCGGAGCCCCCGCCCCCAACCCCTCCAAGGCCGAGCCCCCCGCCCCCAACCCCTCCAAGGCCGAGCCCCCCGCCCCCAACCCCTCCAAAGCACAGCCCCCCAACCCCGAGGCCCCCCCCCAAACCCCGGGCCCTGGAGCAAGGAGCGGAGGCTTGCCACTCTGGCAGTGCTGTAGACGCCCCCAGCCTCCCTCCGGAGCAGTCCCTGTGGGGCTCCCACCCGGACAGGGCCCGCTGGCTCCGGGCCGCCGAGCCGCCCTCTTCCTTGCCCCTTGTCTGGTCTGGGCCCGTGCCCGCGTGGGTGACCTCAGGGTCCCAGGGTGGGGGTGATGGGGGCCACGGATTTAACCCTAATAAAGCACGGGTGTGAAACCAGCTGCCCTCCCGGGCTGGAGCCCCTTCTCTGAGATCCGGCCCTTCCCCCACTACTGTTTCCCGGGGACGCCGACTCCCCCCCTCCGTCCCTGACTCCTGGGGGTTCCCTCTAGGGAGGACTTGAAAACTCGGTCCCCAGTGAGGAGCACCCCTCCCCCTTTACTCAGCTAACACGGGCTGCCCAATAGGAAGCGTCGGTGCTGGGGCGGGGCAGAGGTCAAGGTCACCTGAACCAAGAGCCAGGTTCCGGTCCGGGCGATACCTCCGCTCAGAGCCCGGGCCCAAACGGACGCCCCTGCCCTCGGGGAGCGCCTAGTCCGCGGAGGAGACAGCGCCGAAAAGGGACTAAAAGGGAGGGAAAGGGCGGGGCCCCGGGCGAAGTGGGGGAGGGAAGCATGGACTGGGAGCTCAGAAGTGGGGGGGGGGGCGAGCAGGAGGTGGAGGAAGAGCGGGCTCTGGCCGCCTGGAGCATCTCGGGCAGAACCGCGGCAGAACCGGAGCAGGCCCAGCGGCCTCACCAGCAGCCTGATGCAG
>JAJPUD010017728.1:11327-30530 GCA_023553655.1 Myrmecobius fasciatus
CCCCCCCCCCCCCCCCCCCGCCTTGTGTCCGGCTCCCTCCCCCACAGCACATCCACAATTCTGGGGTCTCCTCCAGACCCCCCCCTTCTGGCCCTCCCCCACTCAGTGTTCCGTCTGCCCCATGGGACCAGGGTGCCCTCCTGCAGACACTGCAGCTCACCGGGGTGCGGGGGGGCCATAGACGACCCCACCAGGGCAGGGGCAAGTGGGACCAGCCCCCAAGGGCCCCCACGCCCGCTGCCGAGGAGGGGCCTTCAGAGACACGGGGAGGGGGGCAGGAAGAGCTCACCAGGACAAAGGAGCCCAGATGGCCCCTGGGAGAAGCTGGGGTCCGGGGCCCTGCCTGGGGGGGGGGCAGCGTACATGGCTCCTGAGGGTCCCCATCGGGAAGAGGCCCCTCCTCCACACCGGAGGCCTGCAGCTCTGAGCTCCACCCAGCCCTCCCAGCTTCCCCCTGTGTGCCTCAGTTGTCCCATCTGTTCAAGGAAAAACTGGGCCGGGCCGGCAGCTGAGAGCGAGCACTGGGCTCCTGGCCCTGACCAGCCCGGGCTGGCCTCAGTTTCCTTCTCTGTGCAAAGGCAGGCAGAGATAGCCCTGGGCCCTTCAGCTGCCCCCCTCCCCCCGAGATATGGTGAGACATTAGTGACTGCACATGACAAAGATCTGGGGGTGAAGGAGCGTGAGAACAGCTTTTGGGGGGGGCCTGTTCCTGGGGGTTGTCATCTTCTGGCCCCAGAAGGAGGGCACCTGGAGGTCAGGGGCTGCCCCAGGGAGGGCCTTGGATGCTGTGGGAGGCCAGCCTTTGGGAGGGGGCCCAGGAGCCCAGGCCTGGGATTACCCAGACTCCTCCGGGGCTGTCCCGACTGCGGTGCAGTCTGCTGCTGCTTCCAGACCAGACTTTCTGGGCCTGGAAATTTCCCTGGTCCGGCCGGGCCAAGTGCGAGGGGTGGGGCACCTCTGGGCACAGGAAGCCCCAGATGAATAAGCCTTCAGTGTGCTGACAGTAACAGGGTGCCCCTGTGCCCAGCCACACCCCGTGCCTGCTGTTTGGGTGTGGCCGGGGGCACCCGGGGAGTGGGGGGGGGCAGAAGGATGGCCCTTGGAAGTGGAGGGGGGGCAGGTTTGGGGGTTCTGGAGGAGGTGTGAAGGACGTCTGGCTGGAACTTGGTTCTCTTTAAGGGAATGGGGGATGTGGCTTAATGGGAGCCCCCCCGTGAGGACCTGGAGCCAGGCTGGGGGAGCTGAACTTGAGCAGGCAGGAGGCGGCGGGCAGTGTGGGTCAGTGGAGAGTGCTGTCTCTGAAACCCGCTTCTTATGCCCCCTGTGGGTCCTTAAGTGAGACATTGCTCCTCCCCGTGCCTCAGCTTCCTCCTCAGCAAAACTGAGGGCTCAGCTCCAGCTTGGGACCCTTGCCAGGGAAGGGGGTCATGGGCCCCTGCGCTTCAGAGGCAGAAGGGGCAGGACTTGGGTGAGTGGGAGGTGCCAGCGGAGGGACGGTCAGAGGAAGAGAAGGGGGAGAAATGACCCCCTGGAAGGTCTGACGCCTGGGTAATGGGGGAGCATGGTGGTGGAGAAGAAGGGGGTGCACCCCCAGCTCTAGGCCTGTCTGCTCACCAGCTTCAGCCCCCTCCCTGGTCGGCCTCCAGCTGCCTCAGGGGCTCCCAGTGGCAGCTTTTGGGGCTCCGGGCCCGTGGGGTCTCTGATGGCTGTGTGGCCACCCATAGGGCCAACGGGCAGGAGACGGAGCACGGGGGCACCTCCTGGGACTCTGCAGGGAGGGGCTCATTTGGCCCCTTTTTAAAGCCCATGGGAGTGCCTACTGCTGGAAGTCTGCCCCCATCTACCCCAACCCAAGCTGCCACCTTCCCGGGAGCCATGGCTCGGGGACAGGGGGCCCTCAGCAGATCAGCCCGGGGACAGGGACTGTCCCACTGTGACCTGGGGCTGTCCCTGAATTAGGAGGGGACGGGCTTTCTGGGGGCACTAGGGGAGGACAGGCCAGTGTGCAGACTGCCGGGACTGCCCCACCCCCCTCAGAGACGACCTTTGTCACGGAAGCTGAAGTTCACCCCTGGAAGTGGGGCCCCAAAGGCCCCTCAAGGAGCAGTCTCGGGGCTCGCCTTCTCCCAGGGACCTAAGGTTACTGGGGGGGCCAGTCACAAGGGGCACCTCCTCTCTATCAGGGCACACCCCCTCCCAGCCTAGAGGGATTCCAGGGATTTGGGGACTTGGCGGGGCCCTTGGGAGCTCTGTGGGGACGCACCTTCCCGGCCATGGGCTGATTCCGGCAGGTCCGGGTTCGAGAGAGAATGGGCGCTCTGGGAATTCTGCTGACTTGGTCTGGGCAGGTCCCAGGTGAGGCACGGGGTGTGGCCACACCCAGTCCTGTGACTGGGGCCCATTATGGGGGATCCCTCGTGCTTCCCTGACCCGTGGTTCAGTGTGGACACTCCCTACCCCGCACAGATTGCGGCCCCTCCCTGGCTGGGCTTTGAAGACCCCACGTGGGTTCCGGACGTCCTGAGAAATGTGCCCATCCCACCTCCATCTCCCTGTTGCCCCAAGAACCACTCGGTCCTTGGGGGCTGGGACGTTCCCTAGAGCACAGTGCCTGGCACTGGAGCAGTCATGGCACAAGGAAGGTGGATTTCCCACGGGTAATCCAGCCTCCCGCTCCATTCCCAAGACATGGGAAGCAATGGGCACGGCGGCTCTCATCATAGGGGGCCGTCAGTCCTAAAGACCCACTATGCATGATGCCCCCTGTGCCCGCTTCTGGGGTACTGAGGGGAAAAAGAAAGGGCTCTGCCATTAAGGAGTCTGTTCTAGGGGGAGGAAGCTACATGGGCCCAAGCAAAAAGTATAACAATAATAATAATAATAATATCACATAATAAATCAGAGGAATGACATAAGCTATTCAAAGCCACCGTATTTCGGGGTGATTACAGGGATCAGGAAATGCCCGTGAGCCTGGCAGAACGCTAGGCCTTCCAGCCAGCCAGAGCCGGAGCATCCTGGCGCAGGAGGCGGGAACGGGGACCAGGTGACTACAGCCAGACCACAGAGGGCAGGAAGGGAGTGAGGTGTGCAGTCATTTTGCCCCCAGCCTTAGGTGGGCAGCTTGGCAGGCACAGACTGCCGGGGGTGCCGCCTGTAGGGAAGCGCTGTTTTCAGGACTTGGAGACTTACTGCTGGGAAAGGGAATCAAAGAACTGTTTGTGTGGTTCTGGACCAAGGCGGATGTGAGGGAGAGGGGCACACGGAGATCCTGAGCGAGGGAGGGGAGCTGAGTAAGAGGAAACGGGGGCGTTGGAGAGAAAAAGGCACTGGCAGCAGAGCCGGCGGGGGGGGGGGGGGGGGGAGGGACTGCAGCCTCTGACCTGGTCTGGGTCCGGGTGGGACGGCACAATGTGGGGACATCATCTGATTGGAGGGACGCCCTGGTACTGAGAGCTGAGAGAAAAGCCCACTCTTCTGCTGTCTGGGATTGATGGCCTTGGGAACAGCACTTCTAGAGCTGGTCTGTGAGGGACCCACCATGGGCCTCAGAGCCCACCTGCAGAGCCCTGGTAGATCCCAGGCTTACAGTAACGGCTTTTCACTGAAACAGTGGCCAGCTCAGGGCCCAGTCGGGGCAGTGTCTGGGAAAGGATAAATGCAAGGCTACGATGGCAGACACTCTGCCAACAACTAGGTGCCCTCACCATGGATGTTCCATAAGTAGGGCAACCACCATCTCGGCTTGTTTGCTAAATAGGCAGCGTGCTGGTGGGGGCTCGGGGGCTCTAGTTAGGAAGTCAGCCCTTATACCCAGCCCTGAGGGTGAACTGTAACGTCCCCTCGAGGAGCCACCCCGATCTTCCTGCCGAGTGCAAGTGGTATGAGTGAGCCAAAGCCAGTCCGTGAAGAGAGAAAGGCAGGAGTCGGGCACTGTGCCACAGCTGTGCCCGCTGGCAAGTTGGATGGGCACCATGTTGTGAAGGGCTTTGAACGCCAAGCAGGAGAATTGGTATTTTCTCCAAAGGGCGACTGGGGTCCGTGAGTCGTAGTTTTTGGAGCAGAAGATGCGCCTGCCCAGAAAAGTGCCCAGGAAGTTCACTTCTGAAAGCTGTGTGGAGCGCAGAGAGCTGGGGATCCGGGACATCCAGGGAGGGTGGGCATGAGACTCGGTCTCTCCTGAACCCGCTTCCTAAGGAAACAACGGCCATTTGCAAGCAACCTTTGGCAGCCGCCACTGGGAGTGGGAGACCCACCGTCCTGTGACCCTTGCCGAGGTTCCTCTGGCACTGACAAAGACGTGGAGAAAAGGACTCAGGTTGGGGAGATCTGGACTTTTGGGGGGCAGAAATGGGGGGATTAAGAGGCGGCGGTTTTAAGGAAGTATAAATGGAGCCCTGGTTTGTACAGAGTCACAAATTTAGAAGTAGGACGGTATAGGAAGGGGGATCCCCGGACAAAGCCGGGGGACAAAGTCCACCTCCTCCTCCTCAAGCAAGCAACGAGCATTTATTAGATGCCTGCTGTATGCTAGGCCCCATACCTGAAGCCGTTCTTTCTGCCATTTGCCCGGGTCCCAGCACTGCTGCTGCTGCCCGGGCTCTGCACAAGCTTCTGTGGCCAGGGTCCCTGGGACGCTTCCTTGCTAAAGGGCACAAGGTGGAGCTGGGCAGTGCTGGCTGCCAATTTCTAGCTGTGAAAGGGTTTTCTCCCTGTCCTCCATGACCCCCCCCCCCATAATGGCTTGGTGCCCAAGGGCCCTAGGAGCCATTATATAATCAGGAAGGCCGGGCCCCACTCACTCTGCAATCACACTCAGAGGCATAATGTTTACTCCTTCCTTTCCTTTTTTCTTTCTCTTTCTTCCTTCTTTTCTTTCTTCCTTTTCTTTTTCTCGTTCTTCCATTTTTCTCTTCCTTCCTTCCTTCCTTTTTTTTCCTCTTCCTTCCTTCCTTTTTTTTCCTCTTTCTTCCTTCCTTTTTTTCTCTTTCTTCCTTTTTTCTTTCTTCCTTCCTTCCTCCTCCCTCCCTCATTCTGTCCCTCTTTTCCTTCCTTCCCTCTCTCTGTCTCTTTCTTTCTCTTAACCTCATCCGGCTAACTTTAACCCTCACCCAGCCTTTGCACCCCTAGTCCAGCAGAAACACGCAGGCCATTTGGAGGCTGAAAGACGCCAGGACGGGACAGGGGGCTGCTTGGAGCCAGTCCAAGGACTCCCGCTCTGATAAGACTTGCAAGCCTTGCCAGAACCCACGGGTGCAATGGGACGTGGGGGTGAGTCATCCCCTTTTGGGGCCATTTCTGTTAATGATCTGGGATCCGGCTGTTTCCCAGCATCTTTCACAATCCCGGGGCCCAAGGACAGCTGCATTACCCCTCACGAGGGAAGCAAGGGACAAAAGGTCAGTGGCGATGGCCCCCATGTGCCTGCGGCGGCAGCCACTGCGAACGGAAGACCCGCCATCTTGCCACTTTTGCCAGCCCTTCCATGGCGATTCCCCCCTCCCTCCGGGTCAGCTCCCAGGCTCCCTCCCAAACTGCCCTTCTAGCTGCTCTGGACCTCAGGTCCGGGCAAGCCCAGCCATGGCCCAAAGGATGTCCCCGAGGTCAGGAAGGTACCACTAGGCCTGCCACAGCAGCTGCGGCAGAGGCAGAGGAGGAGGGCCCCAGGCAGGAGAGCTCCGGGAACAGCTCCTTAGCCTGCCCCACCACCCTGTGGCCGGAGCAAGGTTTTGCAGGGCAGGAGGGCGGCCCTGGGACTGCACCAGAAAAGGGGAACTCAACCGGACTGGGGGAAGGGGGAGCTGGGGGCTCTGGCCAGCGGGCACCGGCCCTGGTGACCGTGGGATGGTGCCGAGGGATCGCCCGGGGGCCAGCCTCCCACAGCCCACCCCCGGGCAAGGCTAGCCTCGGATCAGCTTCCGGAGGGCCAGGAGGATGGAAAGAAAGCCCCAGCACTTCTTGCATGGGCCCATCCTGGGGCGGGGGGGACTTCTGCTGAGAAATGGCGCTAGGAGCAGGGGCAGCGTGGGGCTCCCGGGGAAGGCCTGGGTCTGCAGGGGAGTGCCAGCATGGAGCTGGGAAGCTGGAACGGGGGCGAGCCTCCACATCGGCCCCCCCAAGACTGAGTCTGAGTAGGAGTTCGGGGCTAACTGCTGTCATCCACACTTCTTGCAAGCCCAGCATCCCTTGCCCCTCCCTGGCCCAGCTCATAACGCGCACCGAGCCCATCCTTCGTTCTCCTGGCACCCTTTTTGGTGAACCCCGAGACTGAGAACCCTCACCTCTTCTGCTATAATTAAGCAAGCCAAGGGGCCAGGTGGAAGCGGGGGGGTAGAACAGGAAGGGACGCGGCCCCCCAGCTCCCGCGGGCTCAGCTTGGACTTGGGGGAGCTCCAGGCTTTGAGTTCAGTCCAATGGCTCCTGAGGGCCTCCCCTCTTTGGGGGAGCCCACATCTCCAGCTCAGCTGACATTAAATAATGTCATCATGAGCCTGCTTGCCCCAGGATCGTTCTGTCTAAAACTCCATTTGTGTCGTTCTCGGCCTTGGTAAGATCCCCAGGGGAAACCGGGGTGCTTGCCTCCACCACGAGTGAGGTCACCTGTGTGTGAAAGATTTGGGGGTGCACCATGGGCGATAAGGCACCCCATCTCGAATCCAGCTGGACAAAATCTTGGTAGGAATCCTGGAGTCGTGTGTGCGAGGGGAGAACAGGGACCTCCACCAGGATGGGTGAGCGGGTCTGCGTTCAAATCCTCTCTGAAATGGGGGGCGGGGGGGTTGGACCTTCCGGGTCTCTCTCTCTTTTTTCCCCTGAGGCAGTTAGGGTTAAGTGACTTGCCCAGGGTCACACAGCTAGAAGTGTCCAGTTTCTTAGGTTGGATTTGAACCCAGGTCCTCCTGACTTCAGGGCTGCGCTCCATCCACTGCGCCACCTAGCTGTCCTGGCACTGAATCTGTGAGGGGGCAGAAGCTAGAAATGCACAGAAAGGACCAGACCAGGCAGGAGCCATTGGACCCAACTCCTCCCAGTCCGGAGCTCCCCCAAGTCCAAGCTGAGCCCAGGGGCTGGAGGCCACGCCCCTTCCTGTTCTACCACCGGCTTAGTTGGGCCCTTTGTCCGCTTAACCACAGGAGAAGAGAGGAGGGGCCCCGGGTTTGGGGGTTCACCAAAAAGGGGGCCAGGAGAGAATGAAAGATGGGTTCGGAGCACCCCATGAGTGTCCCTGGGCCAGGGCGGTGTGGGTAAGAGCAATTAGCCGCTCTCTCTTCCTAGCTCTCTCTCGCTCTGTGTTTCTCCCTCTCTATCTCTCCTTATTACTGTCTCTTCTTCTCCCCCTCTCTCTCTCTCGCTGTCTCTCCATATTTCTCTCTCCCCCATCTGTTTCCTCCTGGCTGTCTCTGTGTTTTTCTTCCTATCTCTCCCTGTTGTTCCCTCTCCCTTTCTCTGTCTCCCCACATTTCTCTCTGTCTCTTCCCCCATTAGTTGTCCCCATCTCCGTCTCTCTCCTTAGCTCGGTCTCTGTCTCTGCCTCTGCCTCTGGCGTGGTCACCACAGCCCTGATCCAATCCTCCCCTCCCTCCCGCCCGCCCCCAGCTGGGCAGCCCCCGCCCCCCCCCCCCTTTGCTATAAGCAGGGAGATGGACTCAGCCAGTCCATGGGAGGAAGGGGATGACGTCAGTCCTAGATCAATATCAGCACCACGGTCTGGGAGAGGGGCACAGCGCCCCCCATTTTACAGAGGAGGAAACTGAGGCAGCCGGCGGTGAGGTGACGTACTCGGTCACCCAGTGAGCAGGTGTCCGAGGCTGGATCCGAACCCTGGTCTTGCCGCCTCCAGGCGGGCTCTCACGTGCCCCAACGGGGCTCCGTCTGTCCGTTTTTATCGTTCTTCTCCCCACTTTGGCTGATGCTGGGACCTGCCATTCCCGTCACCTCTCGGGGCTGCCTCAATTGTCCCGTGGGCACAGCCAGCAGGCTGGGAACCTTCTGCTCACCAAGTACGTTTCCCGTCGAACAGGACCAGGAGCGGGGCCTGCTGGGAAGAAGGTCGCGCTGCGCCACCTGGAAATCCGTCCGGCGTCCCGAGCCGGAAGCACCTACTCACTGCGGCATCTGATTGGTCGAGGCGGCCGCTGCTTCCGGTTTTCCTGGCGGAGCTTCCGGCTTCGATCCGGGTCAGTCTGTGCTCCACCCTAACGTCACATGACGTGTGACGCTCCTCCCGCACCCCGTCATGTCCTCCAGAGAGGTGCAAGGCGATACACCGCTGCCTCGCTTTAGTCCCCGCCCGTGCCTCAGTTTCCCCCTCGGCTCTAGGAGCAGCGTTCTGGGGGACCTCTCCTAGAAGCCCCCGGGGGACGTGCCCCGCCCTCCCCCCATGAGTGGGGATCCCTCCCCCCGGAAGCCGCGGGCACGGTCGCCCCTCTGCCCCTCAGGAGCCCCCTCCCGACAAGGCTCTTTCCCGGGGATGCTCCCCCCCCCAAGTCACTGTCACGAGGCCCCACCCCCCCGCCCCGGCTGCCCGTCACTCCCGGAGCCTCCTTTCCCGCCCGCGGCCCCCCTGGGTTCCCCCTAGCCTCACCCTGGCCTCACGGCTGTGCCTTGGGCCGGGTCTGGCTGGGCACCGGGGCCGGCCTCCTAGCCTCCAGGCCTTGGACTTCTTCCCCATTTCTTGCACCCTCTGGGGCAGCTGGAGGAAATCTCCCCAAGTTAGAGGGGCGGGAGGGCCCCCACCCCCAAAGAGATGTTGGGCGCTAGCAGAGCAAGAGGGTCCCCTCCACGGAGCAAAAGGAGGCCCGAGGCCTAAGGAGGCTGAGTTTAGAGGCCCAGCGTCTGTGTATGAGTCTCCTTACTTGTCCTGGGGGGGATGGCCTGCCCCCAAGGGCCCCCAACTTTGGTTCCGCCTCTAGGTGGTGGAGAACGTCACGTTTGGGTCCCAGAACCAGAGCTCAGAAGCCCAGGCCGGGCCGGGCCAAGAAGGCCGGCCGGGGCTCTGGGTGGGAAAGGGGCCAGGGCTTGTCGTCAGCCAAAAGAGCCCAGGGGGCCGCCCCGCCCCCCCCCCCCCCAGCCGGGTTTCCTCCCTCAGCAACTCCGGGCCGCCTTTGCTGCTTTGGGAGTAAGGCTCAGAAATGGCTTCTCCCTGCAAGGCCCTCACGCCATGGGAGGGAGGGGCCTTCACCCAAAGCAGGAGGTCCAGGGGTTCCCGCAAGGGGACAACGTGGGTCCGGGTAGATCCACTCCTCATTTTGAGGCCGGGCCTTTGCGCCAGCCCAGAGCACAGATGGGTCCTGGGATCACCGAGGCTCATGGTGCCCGCTAGAAATGCCCCAAGCTGCTTGTTAGGCTGGGGGGGTGAGTTCGAGTGCCTCCCTCAGCCCCCTCCCCCTGTGTGTCTGTCACTCTGTCTCTCACACACACACACACACACACACACACACACCCCTGCCTAGGCACAGCGGGGGGAGAGGTGACAGGAGCCCTTTATTGCATATCTACCTTTTATTAAGTATGTACAGGCCTCTGTCCTCCCATAGCGGCCATCCTTTCCCCCAGCTCCTTCTATGGACCCCCTCTCCCCCCTCCCCCAGGCAGCCCTTCTAGGAGGCCCTGATGGGGGCGCTGCGCTGAGACTCCCCGCCAACAGCGTCCGGTCCTGGGTGCGAGAGCCATCCCTGCCGTTTGCTCAAGTCTATGGGATTGGCCCCGACCGGCCACTGAATTGGGGGACCTCGCTGGCTCCCCTTCCCAACCAAGCCGAGAAGCCTCCATTTCCCGAGCTGCAGATGGGGCTGGGGGCTGGACACAAAGGCCTCCGGCCTCCTCGGGCCGCTCCCTGCTCCCTGCTCCCCCTCCACCGTGTGGGAGCGACTACAGAGAGAACGCTGTCTAAGCAAATCTATGGTAGAATACAGATCATGCAGAGAGCGTGCACACGTGCAGAGGAAGCATGTGGCTGTTTGGGGGAGCCTGTGGGGCTTGGTCCCCCCCCCAGATCCCAGATAAGCCGGTAGAGGAAACTTCTGGCTGTTTGGGAGGGGTTGTCCCCCCCGAGATCCCAGACAGATGCATGAGGAAGCGTGTGGCCATTGGGGGAACCTGTGGGGTTCAGTCCCCCCAGATCCCAGATAGGTACATGAGGAAGCATGTGGCCATTGGGGGAGCCCATGGGATTTGATTCCCCCCAGATCCCAGACAGGCTCATGAGGAAGCTTGTGGCCATTGGGGGAGCCTGTGGGGTTCGGTCCCCCATATCCCACAAGAGTTTTCTCTGAACCCCCTGCTTTCAGAGTTTGCTCCTTTGCAGATATGAACGTGGACAAATGGGTTTTCAGGCATCAGCACGTTTCCTTTTTAAAGCTGTCCTGGTGACTGGCTGGTGTGTCTGGTGTTCTCGGGCTGTTGGGGGCCTCCCGTCCTGCCCTGGGAGCTCCCCCAAAGGGGGCCGTGGCACATCTCTCACTGGCAATGCAGGAGTTAACCCTCCACCCTTGCCTGAACCCCAAATCCAGCTGCATCTGTGTAGAGGAGGCCCGACTGTGAGGGGACATCCCCACCCTGGCAGCTCAGCTCAGCTCCTGCCTGCAGAGTGGTGCCCTGGGCACAGGGAGGTCAGCTTCCCGGGGGGCCACCTCCCCGGGCGCCCTTCACACCAGTGCAAGACCTCGGGTCCAAAGGCGAGACAAAAAGCCACCTCGCAAGTGGCTGCACGCCGGAGCCCCAAAGCCCAGACTGCTCCCAGAGCCCCCCTGGGCTGCACTTCTCTCCTGCTCTCTCTCCCAATGGGCATCTCCCAGGTCAGCTCAATGGTTACTTTTCCCAGGGGACAATGGGGACTCTGGGACCAAACGGTCTGGACCGGGAAGGCTGGGAGGCCACTGGCCATCAAGTCTCTAGCTTTGAACTTTAAGGACTCTAATTCCAGTTGTTGCCGAGGACACGGCCCGGCCCCTTTCCCCAGAACAGTCAGGGGGTATCCCTAATTCTGCCAGGACAGGGGGGTGTCCCCAACCCCCACACCTGGCTCTGGGGGTGGAGGCTGCCCCAGGCAGAGCAGCGGTTGGCAAAGGTAAGTGGGGGGCAGCAGCCAAGCAGGCTTGGGGGGGGTGACTGATCTCTCCCCATTGTAAACAAGCCCTTCACTGGCTTGGGGCGGGGGAGGCCAGAGTCAGCCTCCACCAGGAAGGCTGTGGCCCTCTGTAGCTCCCTTATTCTCACCCCCAACCCTTTGGAGGAGCTCCAGGAAAGCGTCCCTGCAGCTCTGTGAGCCGCAATCTCACCTGGATACCCACGTTACGTGGATGGACTTCCTGGGGTCCCCCCCCAGTTGCAGGGACCCCAGGTAATTATCAGGAAGCTTTTCCTCTCCCATGGGGAGGGGGGCCGGTGGGTGGGGGGCTCCACTGAATTATAAGCAAACACATTCATTAGTCAGGGGGCTGGAGGCCGGGGACCACAGGCGGTGGGGCGCCCCGGGAAGATGAGGCACAGAGCCCAGGCGAGGCTGTAAACAAGGTCCCCAAAGCTCCCGGCCAGCTGCTCCTCCCTCCCTCCTCCCTTCCCACGCGTCCCTTCTCTTCACAACCTTTGGTTCTTGGTGGCGGTCCATGGGGATGGGCGCATGATCCCAGGATGAATGGCGACAGCAGCGGTGCAAGGACCCCCGAGGGGGCCTAGGGGGGCTCAGGAGGCAGGCTGGTCCTCTCGGGGCTCAGGCACTTCTTTGTTACAGGCTTCCTTCCTGCACGGAGGGAAGGGAGCCGGTCAGCGCCTGAGAAGGGTGTGGGGAGGAAGCCACCTTATTAAAAAGAGTGAAGGCCCATGGAACTTTGGCTAAAGAGGCTCCAGGAGCCCAAAGACATGGGACAGGACCAAGAAGGCCCTGCAGTGAGTGAGAAAGTGCGAGGGCAGTGGAGAGGGCACAAGGGCAGAGGGGAGGGTGCTAGGGCAGTGGGGAGGGTGTTAGGGCAATGGGGAGGGCACAAGGGCAGAGGGGAGGGTGTTAGGTCAGTAGGGCGGCTGCTAGGGAAATGGGGAGTGCACAAGGGCAGTGGGGAGTGCACAAGAGCAGTGTGGGAAAGAAGCCACTTGCCCATTTCCTTTTCTGGCTCTGAGCCCCCCTCCTCCTGCATCCCTTTACCACGTGGCGGTACAGAGCAGCCACGGCTGCCGCACGCTGTACTCCCTCCCACCCACTCCTACTGGCCGTGCTTCTGCCCACCATCCATCTGGCAGCCTTCATGAAGAAATGTGCGAATCAGGTGTCTGGGCATGGAGACCTGAGGTAAAGGAGAAGTGCCCCTTGCCTGTCCACTCAAGGGGGTCATGGCTGCCAGGCTAGGGAGGGGAGGTCGAGGGGAGATACATGGCCGTGTCCAGGGGCCACAACCACTCTCGGCAGAGGCCCGAGACATCCAGCCCCTGGATCGATGGACCGGGCGGCTTGGGGGCACTTGGGTCAAAGTGGAAATGTCCTTGGAGGGTTGGGCCCCAAGGAGATTCTGCAGTCTCCAGTATGGCTGCCTTCGAGGCCCGACTTCGTGAGAAGAGACTGCTTGGGCTGCTGGGCCAGGAGAGCCCAGACTAAGGGGCACAGCTTGGCCCTAGGCCAGCCCCTCCCCATTCCATGGCAAGAACAGTGTCAGGATGCCTTGGGGGAGCATCTCCTGGGGTGAGGGGGCATCTGGCAGAGGCAGCTTGGGGCACCCTGGCTCCACTGTGCTCAAAAACAAGAGGGGTAACAGTGACCCAAGGGCAGCTGGGCCTGTGGTTGGTCTTTGGCCAAAGGCTGCCCGGCAGTGGTCAGGCGGGCCTGCCTTTTGGTGAAGCAGCTGAGAGCCCAGGAAAACCTGAGAGCAAAGCGGGAGGGGGTGCCCAAGCAGGGGCATCCTTGAGCTTAGAACATGGCAGGGCTGGGGCGGGGGCACCTTCAGAGCTGTAGAGGTTTTAGTCTCCTAAGAAACTAGGGGCTTAGCCTCTCTTCAGCTTCCTTCTAAATCACCAGCAGTCAACAGGACAACCCAGAGGGGGCACGTGGAAGGTTCAGGGCTTCTGGGTTCTGACTTCCTATCCACCCAACCAGGACCTGAGACTCCTCTTGGCCCATAGCACAGCGGAAAGACCTGTGATAGGGAGCTTACTGCCTCCCCGGGCCTCAGTTTACCCTTTTGTATCTTCCTGCCCTTGCTCCTGGGTCTGCCAAGCCAGGAAAAGGACAATTAATGGCTCACCCTAAATGCAGCTCTGCTCTCCTCCCCATCTCTTTCAGCTGACCCCCATGCAGCCTGGATTGCAGGCCCTCCAGCTCATTCAAGGCCTTCTTAAGTGATGAGGCCAGAGGAAAGATTCTCACCTTCCGGTCCTTGGGCACTTCATTATTTCTCCTCAGCTCCCCCCACCCCCAACACACACATGGTTTCTCCTCAGCTCAGGCCCTGGAGTGCTACATTGTTTTTCCTCAGCTCCCCAGGGGTGCTACATTGTTTCTCCTCAGCTCCCCCAGGGTGCTACATTGTTTCTCCTCAGCTCCCCCCCCCCCAGGGTGCTACATTGTTTCTCCTCCTCATTGTTCTTCCCCGGTGCTAACCAGAGTCTCCACCAACCCAATATACCCCATCCAAGAGCCCCAGAGCCCCTCTTCTCCACAGGAGGATGACATCGCCCTTCCCTCATCCCATGACTTACTTCAATGCTGGAGACCTGTCCTCCGATTTGAAGTGGGTCTCAAAGGGATTCCCAAAGGAGCGTTTCCTCAGCATGGCCTTCACCAGGATCTGGAGAGAAGGGGGCACATGGTATCGGATACTGGCAGAGACAGCGCTCAGCTTTCTGGGAGGAGGCTGCCCAGCTGGGTGCTGCTTGGAAGGGGCAGGGTTTGCAGCCAGGGCTCCCTCCCCACACAGGGGTCTTCAGGTGTTTGTGGGCTGATAGCCTATTTCGGAGGCAGAACTGAATTTTCACCCATTTTGAAAATCCATTTCTGATTATGGCAGCAGGCAGTAATTGTCTGCTCACGGGTGTCACAGGTGGTGACAATCTGGCCAGTCCTGCTGTACCGGAGCCATAGTCCCCATGAAGGCCAAGGGACTCATTTTACAGATGGGGAAACTGAGCCATGGAGGAAGAGGGATTTGCTCCAGATTCCAACTCATGACTGACTACCTCAACCTCAAGTCCAGGACTCTCCACTCCTTCTGATAGGTGTCACATGGTACCTCAGAATTGAGGATTGACTTGTATTTTTGTAAATTTGACTCACCCTTCCTCAGGAAAAATTCAAATCTGACTACCCTGCTAACTAGTGATTCCCTCGTGTTGGGCTGGGCTGACTAGGGTTTCCAGCCCGGGCAAACCCAAAGCTCTCCATCTGACAAAAAATACTGGGAAAACTGGGAAACATATGGTAAAAACTAGTTATAAACCAACATCTCACCCCATATGCCAAGATAAGGTCAAAATGGGTATACCGTTTATACCCATTTATACATAAAGCTCGATATGAGCAAATTAAGAGAGCATGGAAGAGTTTAGCTGTCAGATTTATGTGTAAGGGAAGAATTTATGACCAAAGAAGATATAGAGAGCATTACAAAATGTAAAACAGATCATTTTGGTTATATAACAGCAAAAAATATATATTTTTTTGCACAAACAAAACCAATGCAACCAAAATTATAAGGAAAGCAAAAAAGTGGGGGAAAGTTTTCCAACATGCATCTCTGAAAAGGTCTCATTTATCAACTATACAGAGAACTGGGTCAAAATTATAAAAATACAAGTCATTCCTCAATTCATAAATGAGCATAAAAGGTTATGAACAGGCAAAGAAACCATGTGAAAAAATTACATCACAATTGAGCAGAGAAATGTGAGTTAAAACAATTCTGAGGTACCATCTCACCTACCAGAGAGGATAACACGACAAAGGAAAAGACTGGATGTTAGAGAGAATGTGGGAAAACTGTGACACTAATGCACTAATATTGGTGGAGTTGTGAACTGATCCAACCATTCTGGAGAGCAATTTGGAACTATGCCCAAAGGGCTAACAAACTGTGCATAATTGCACCATAGGTGGTGCAGTGGATAGAGCACTAGCTCTGAAGTCAGGAGGACCTGAGTTCAAATCTGACCTCAGACACTCAGTGTGACCTGAACAAGTGACTTAACCCCAACTGCCTCAGGAAAAAAAAAAAACCCAAAAACCAAAACCTGTATATAACCACTGCCAGGTCTGTATCTTTTTTTGTGGCATCTGAGAACTAGAAATCGAAGGGATGCCCATTCATTGGGGAATAGCCATGACTGTAAGGGAATATTATTGTGCCGGGTGAAATGACAAGCAGGATGCTTTCAGAAAAACCTGGAAAACCTCGCACGAATGACTGGTTGTGAAGTGACCAGACCCAGGACACTCTTCTGCAGTAACAGCAATGCCGTTTGGTGAAGAACTGTGGAGGCTTGGGAAGGTGTGAGACAATCCCAAAGGACTCATGATGAAGCGGCTATCCACCCCCAAGAAAGCTCCCAGACCCCAATGTCCAAGGAGGCCCACTGATTTTCACTCTGCTTTTTCTCTTACTCATCCTCGGGTCCAAAATGACTAACATGGGCATGTTTTGGCACGGTTTCACAGGAATAACCCATGTCTGGTTGTTTGGCGTCCCAGGGGAGGCAGGCAGGGAGGGACAGAATTTGGAACTTACAACTTTAAATAAAAGGCTTTTGTTTTCAATTTTGATGGACACATCAGGAGTAACATCTTGAAAACAAGGGGCTTGTCTGCCCTGCTTAAGGAAGTGAATGGCTCTCACTCTGGCACTGCCCGCCAGGCTGACACCGCTTCCCATGAGCCTCCTCGGCTCTTCCAGGGGAGCTGGGCTAGCCCCTCTACAGGGAAGGTGGTCTCCTAGGGCCCGACCCACTGGTTGTTCAGCACTGTGGGCAGCTCCAACCCCAGCCAGCAAGGACACCATGTGCCACTTTCCCCTCAAGCCCTCCCTCCCCTGGCTTGCCCCCCTCCCAAACGGAGAGCTCTGGCGCCTCCCTCTGGCTGCTCCCGCCGGCGCAGATGGAACAGAGGGCTGGTGGTCAGCAGTACTACGGACAGCTCCCGCTCCCTTACCACAGTGGGCAGCCGTGGGATCAGCTTGACCGAGTTTTTCACTTCCTCCTCCGTCACCTCCACCATACTGCAGTGCTCCTCCTCCGAGGGCAGTGGACACTCTCCGTCCTTGGTCACCCAGGGATGTAACTTCATGGGAAAAGAGAGGAGGGGGAGTAACGGAGGGTCCTTGTCAGCAAGCCCCCCCCACCCCTACGCGACACCCATAGTCCTGGGGCCCTACTGCCTCATAGAACCCCCCCCCCCGTCAGAGTCCACCCTCCACAGTCCTGCCCTCCAGCCTTCCCTTCTATGTCTCTCCCATGCTCAAAGACCCCCTCTTGCCTCCATAGGCCCATTCTTGGCTCCTTTCTATCTGTCTCAGAGGAAACCTAAAAGGCTTCCCCTGCAGCTTCCAGACTTCTCCCCCTCGCCTCCAGTACCCCCTCTCTGGCTCCTGTTCCCACCCTGCCCAGTGCCCGAGCTTTCCAGGGTCCCCCATGGGCTTCCTAACCTTCAAGCCCCTGACTTTTCGGCAGTGTCTCACATCACCGGGCCCCTACCCCATGGCTTCGGAGCATCCCCAGCCTTTGGTTTTCCCTCTGCCTCCCCAGTGACTTCTTCCCTGGCTCTCTGTCTCCTTCCTCTCTAAACATTCAGGGTTCTGGGGGGTGGCTGGCTGGGCAGTGAGGGCAAAGTTCAGCTAAGGCCTGCCCCTGCCTCATGGAGCTCATGACTGCTAGAAGGACCAGATCACGGACACACACAAAGGAGACTCTTGTATGAAGGCTGACGTGAGGGAGCGATGTCCAGCAAAGGAGCAAACCATTTGGGGGGAGGCCGGAGGTAAGGAAGGAGGCAGAGTGTGAGGCAGCCTCGTCTCCTGGCAGCAGGGGGCTTGATGTCTGGCCAAAAGGGGTAGGTGGGCATTTGGGGGTCAGAGAGGAGGGGAAACCAGGAGGGGACATCAGGGAGGCCATCAGAGGCTGGTGGTGCAACATGGGCAAGGAGGAAGCTGGGGGAGCTTGGGAAGCTGCTCTTGCTGCTCCAAGGAGGTTCTGGGGCACTCACCTTGATTTCAGGGATCACAATCCTTGTCTGGGGATCCTTGTCCAACATCCGGAGGATCAGGTCCTTCAGAGACTCACTGATCAGGGGCCTATGAAAGGAAAGGGCATGGCAAGAAGGGCGGCCCCAAGCCAGGCCAACGAGGGCACCCCTGCCTGGGGGGCCAGGCTCTGCCATGTTGGGGAGACTCATTCCCACTCCCACTTGGCCCTGGGCAAGCCCTTTTCCTGCTCTTAGCCTGCTTCCTCTCCTGTGGAGTGGGGTCATGGAGAGAGGAGGGAGGGAATCATCATTTATGTAGCACCCACTGTATGGCGGGCACTGGACTAGGCATTTCACAAATATTACCTCATGCGATCCTCACAACAAATCCTCTGAAGGAGGGGCTGTTATAACTCGCGTTGTACAGTAGGGGAAACTGAGACAAACAGATCCAGTGACAAGCCCAGTGAGCGTCAGGCTGAATCAGAACTTGGAGCTTCCTGTCTTTGCCCTTTGGCGCCCCAGGAGAGTCACTGGGGTGCTTTGGGGCCTTTCACTGAAACTGTGGGGGGTCTTTGGGCAGAGGGCAGCCTCTTGGGGCCCCAGGCTCTTCTTCTTAGACACCCCTTTATTTGCTCAAGAGTTCCAGTACAGATGGGAGCTGAAGGGGTACAAGAGACCCACTGAGAAGCCTGTGATTCTCTCCCACTTGGCTGGAGCCCCGCCTGCTGCTGCAGTGACTGCAGGCACCTGGACGGGCCTTTCCAGAACACCAGGGTCCCTCCACCTCAGAACTGGCCCCGACAGGGGATCCTCCCATTTCTGGCCAATGCTCCGCTCAGGGGGTAGGGGGACGGGAAGCTCACTACCTCCCACGGTGCCCCTTCCTCATCAGCCCTATCTAGTGACATTAAGCAGGCGTCTTTTGCCAGCTCCGAGAAGTTCTGCTCATCTGAGCTGGAGGGTTCAGCCAGAGAAAGGCTCCCGAGCCCACACTGGGCCAGACTGGCAGCGGCCATGATGTGGGAGGGGCTAGGGGTGGGGCAAGCGTCCCGGGAAGCCGGCCTGAGCCCCTGAGCCAGGCATTGGGCCCCCAGGCGGGCAGCGTTTGGCCCAAGTCAGGAGGAGCCCTTAGCCCTCGGCTTGCAGCGCCAGCAGGTGAGATGGGACGGCCCTAATTAAACCGTCAACTCCCCAGAGGGGCCATCGGCAGTGGGGGGGGGGAACCCCAGAAAGCCTAGTGGGATCCCAATTTTAATTAGCGGCAGGCCAGGCAGGGCTGGGGCAGGGGCTCTGTGCCCGCCATAGAGTGACTCCCAGCCCTCCCAAAGCCCCTCCCCCTTCCTGCCCCCAACCAGGAGGCTGGATCATTTCCAACTCTCCAGGCAGGGGGAAGCCCACCTCCAGGGGCTGTGGGTCCCTCCTTGGGAGACCCCTCAGGCTGCAGGCCGAGGGACCGGCCTGGGAATGGCCTTTGGGTCAGTGTAACAAACTTCTACTTGAAGCCCCTGGGCCCGCTGCCACTGCGTGGTGGGAGGGTAAGTTACCCAGCCCATAAAGACGGGGGTCATACGTGAGATCATTAGACCGCCCCTCTCTTCTGATGGTCTGCTGGGACCAAAAAAGGGAAACCAAGGGCAGGGCTTCCTGGAGGAGGTGGCTCTGGGAAAGAAGGCTAAAAGGTGGGGGAGATTGAGCAGGTGAAGAAAATAGGGGCAGGATGCTCTAGGCAGAGGGCTGGGGGGACTGGGTGCCCACACGGAAAAGCCCCTTGCCCAGGGAGTCACCAGCGTGGGCTGAAATCCTGAGGACGCCAAGAGGGACCTTATGAAATCAAGCTCAGAGGGACCGGGGAGGGCCTTGAATGCCAGAACACGTAAGATTCCCTTACCTGTCCCATAGGTAAGGGAAGGGGGGAGCCTTGAAGGCAGAGGAATTAAGGAGTCAGAACTGCCTGTGAGCGAATTCAGCAAAGCTAGGCAGGAAGAGGGGGTGGGGATAAGCCAGTGGGAATGGGGTGGAGGGGCTGAGCTAGCCCAGGAACAGTGGGA
>JAJPUD010017729.1:0-14235 GCA_023553655.1 Myrmecobius fasciatus
TTCAATAATGAACTCCAGTTCTTCTTTGGCCACAAATTTCTTTCTTCTCCACAGATCTGAGAGGTAAACTATTCTTTGTTCTAATTTTCTTATGTCTAAATCTTGAACCTATTTCGACTTTATTTTGGTATACTGTGTTAGGTGTGGATCAATGCCTAGTTTCAGCTAGACTAATTTTCAATTTTCCAGCAGTTTTTGTCAAATAGTGAGTTCTTATCCCAAAAGTTGGGGTCTTGGGCTTGTCAAACACTAAATTTTTTTTATTAAAACTTTTTATTTGCAAAACATATGTATCAGTAATTCTTCAACATTAACTCTTACAAAGCTTTCTGTTACAAAATTTCCCCCCTAGTCCCCACCCCTCCCCTAGATGGCAGGAAATCCATTACATGTTAATTATGTTAAAATATTTGACAAATTGAATATATGTATACATATTTCCACACTTGTCATTGTTGCACAAGAAAAAGCATATGTAAAAGAAAAAAATTCTGAGAAAGGAAACAATGCAAGCAAACCTCAATAGAGAGCGTGAAAATATTATGTTGTGGTCCACATTTCATATCCCTCTCTTTGGGTGTATATGGCTTTCTTCACTGAACAATTGGAACTGGGTTGAAACATTTCATTGTTGAAGAGAGCCTTGTCCATCAGAATTGATCATCATATTGTCTTATTGCCGTGTATAATGATCTCCTGGTTCTGCTGATTTCACTCAGTTTCAGTTCATGCAAGTCTCTCCAGGCCTCTCTGAAATCATCCTGCTGGTTGTTTCTTATAGAACAATAATATTCCATAACATTCATACACCATAATTTGTTCAGCCATTCTCCAATTGATGGACAGCCATTCAGCTTCCAATTACTAGCCACTACAAAAAGGACTGCCACAAACATTTTTGCACAAGTGGAGCCCTTTCCTTCCTTTAATATTTCTTTGGGATATAAGCCCAATAGAAACATTGTGGGTCAAAGGGTATGCACAGTTTGATAACTTTTTGAGCATACAAACAGTAAGTTGTTATAGTCATTGACTGTGTTATCCTGTGAACCTAATCTATTCCAATGATTGACTCCTATATTTCTTAGTCAATACCAAATGGTTTTGATGACTGCTGCTTTAATATAGTTTTAGGTCTGACACAGCTAGGCCACCTTCATTTGAATTTTTCATTAATTCCCTTGAAATTCTTGACCTTTTGTTCTTTCATATGAACTCACATTATTTTTTAATATCTGGAAAATAATTTCTTGGGAGTTTGATTGGTATGGCATTGCATAAGTACATTAATTAAGATAGTATTGACCTTTTATTATATTAGGACGGCCTATCCATGAGCTCTTGATATTATTTCAATTGATCAGATCTGACTTTATTTGTGTTGAAAGTGTTTTGTAATTGTGTTCATATAACTCCTGACTTTGCCTTGGAAGGTAGATTCCCAAATATTTTATATTATATACAGTTATTTTAAATGGAATTTCTCTTTGTATCTTTTGCAGCTGAACTTTGTTGTTACTATATAAAAATGCTGAAAAAGAATGTTTTTGTAGTAGGTTTTTTTAAACACACATTGGCTTATGAATCATGTTGGAAGAGAAAAATCATAGGAAAAGGGAAAAACCCTGGGTAAGATTAAAAATAAAACCCAGAAAACCAAGTAAACATAGCATGTCTTGATTTACATTCAATCTCCTTGGATCTTTTTTCTAAATGCAAATGGAATTTTTTTGTCCAATGTGTATTGGGATTGCTTCGGATAACTGAACTGCTGAGAAGAACCAACCCTTTCATATTTGATCATCTCACATTCTTGCTGTTATTGTGCACCATGTATTCCTGGTATTGCTTGTTTTACTCTGCATCAGTTCATGTAGATATTTCCAGGCCTTTATATAATCAGCTTGTTCATCATTTTTATAGAACAATAATATTCCATTACCTTCATATACCACAGCTTGTTCAGCTATTCCCCTGTTGATGGGCATTCACTCCTTTTCCTATTCTTTGGTACCACAAAAAGAGATGCTATAAATATTTTTCATGTGTAGGTCCTTTTCCCTCCTTTATGATTTCCTCGGGAAATAGGTGCAGTGAGGACACTGCTGGTTAAAGCGTATGCCTTTAGGCCTAGTAATTCTACAGAATGGTTAGATCATTTCATTACTCCACCAACAATGCTTTAGTGTACCAGTTTTCCCACATCTCCAACATTTTTCAATATCTTTTCCTGTGGCATAAGAAATTAAAAACCAAAAAAGAACAAAAGCAAACAAAAAGTCCAACCCAAAAGAAAGAATAAAACTCAAACAGATGGGTCAGAGCAGAACAAGCCCTTCAAAGAACATAAAAACGACAGATTAATCTGAAAAGTGAAGCCTATCATTTTATATTCAGCTATTTTCCTATTTTCTCTTATCTTAGTTACTTTCTTATCGAGGTAAATAGTGCTTCTTTGGGTTACAATGAGATATAGGTCTGTAAATAACAAGACATTTTCTTGCATGACTTTAAATATTTCTGAAGGCAATTCCAGAAGAAGGCTTACCATAAGTCACTTCCTTTGATGTCCATGTTGAATGATAGCACTTATTTAGACATAAAACTTGTAGTAATTTAAAAAAAATAATCTTCCTTCCTTTACAGTTACATGTCACATTTCTGTTGTAAACTCTATAGTACTTAATACAATGCCGTCACTTGATTGACAGCCATACATTCTTGTTTATTCATCAACTAATTAAAAATGAAAGATGCACAATTAAAGCAATGAAGGTCTCTATTCTTTCATCAATAATTAGCAGGACAAAATTAGGGAGGTAAGGATGTGAATGAAATGGTTTAAGATAATGCTAGGATCAATTGTTCCCCCTTATCTAAATGGTGATCAGGAGGTCATAACTTTGAGCTTTGTATCCCCTTGGCAAACTGGTGAAACCTATGAACTCCTCAGAATAATGCTTTAAAATTACAAAATAAAATACATTAAATAACAAAGGAAATAAATTACATTGAAATATAGTGATAATTTTTTTTTAAATTTCATGGAAATCAGATTAAGAACAACCACATAGGAGATAACAATCATGTGTTTTGTGAACCACTAGGCATATATGCATTTGCTAAGGCAGTTGTGGTTAAGTGAGTTGCCCAGGGCCAAACAGTAAGTGTCAAGTATTGGGGCTGGATCTGAACTCAGGTCCTCCTGACTCCAGCATTGGTATTCTATCTACTGTGATACCTAGCTGACACAACCATGGATAATTTTAGGACTATGTGTATTTGATTTGATTTAATATCACATAGTAATTTTATGTAATGTGTTGTTTACTTGGTTGTTAAAGCTACAAAGATGAAGATAACAAACAACACCGTTCTTGTTGCCATGAGCTTATAAATCTTTAAATATTAAAATTCAAACATACCATTCCATTTTCTTTTTCCATAACTTTGTATTGACTATTTCCTAAGCCTAGAATATTTTCTTTTTAACCTTCTCTTAGAATTTCTGGCTTCTCCAGACACTGACCTTAATTAAGCATTTCTTTCTCCAGGAACCTTTATTACTTTTCCCTTGCTGCCACAGCCACTCTTTCTGGAGTTACCTTCCACCAACTCTCTATTTGTTCTGTGATAACTATGCATTTGTATATATATATATATATATATATATATATATATATATATATATATATGTATATACACACACATGTCTATATATACATATACATACATGTGTACATAGTCATGCATGTGTGTATGGATATATGAAATCTCTCACCTAAAGTTGGAACTCCTTTTGTTTTTTCTTTGTTCAGCAATTAACACAGTTCCTGGAATATAATAAGTACTTCATAAATTATTTTTGATAGACCTTTGATTTATGATAATAGCAATGACAAAGTTATTATCATTTCAGTTGTAAACACAGACAATAAAACTGATTTATTAATAAAATAAAAGCTTTTGATCTTGTCAAAGAAGACTTCAAACTGGTGACATTTCTTAAATTATAAAATAATGAAAGACTTCTGTATTTGTTCTTGCCAAATGATTTCCTGAATCAATTTGCATAGTACATGAGTACAAATTTGTCTTCAAGGGCCAGCTTCTCCAACTTGAAGGAAGTTAAATCAGATGGGATTGAGAGGCCATGTGATTTTCTGCTAACAATCTGTTTCTCAAAGTCTATAGATATGGAACCAGATCCTTTTCTCACTATTCACCAGTTTTTTTTAATTATAATTTTTTTTTATTTCAAAACATATATATATGGGTAGTTCTTCAACAGTGACACATACTAAGCTTTCCATTAAAAATTTCCCCCCACCCAATCCCCTCTCCTCCCCTAGATGGGAGGAAGTCACTACAGGTTAATTATATTAAAATACTTGACAAGTCAAATATATGTATACAAATTTCCACATTTATCTTTCTGTGCAAGAAAAATCGTATATACAAGAAAAAAAAAATCTGAGAAAGGAAACCCAATGCAAACAAACATAGAGAGCATGACAATGTTATGTTGTGGTCCACATTTCATATCCCTCTCTCTGCATGTATATGGCTTTCTTTACTGAACAATTGGAACTGGTTTGAAACATTTCATTGTTTAAGAGAGCCATCAGAACTGATCATCATGTAGTATTTTTGTAGCCGTGTACAATGATCTTCTGGTTCTGCTCATTTCACTCAGCATTAGCTCATGCAAGTCTCTCCAGGCCTCTCTGAAATCATCCTGCTGGTCGTTTCTTACAGAACAATAATATTCCATAACATTCATATATCATAATTTATTCAGCCACTCTGCAATTAATGGGCATTCATCCAATTTCCAATTTCTAGCTACTACAAAAAGGGCTGCCACAAACATTCTTGCACATGTGGGGCCCTTTCCCTCCTCTAAGATCTCTTTGGGATATAGGCCCAGTAGAAACACTGCTGGGTCAAAGGGTATGCACAGTTTGATAACTTTTTGAGCATAGTTCCAAATTGCTCTCCAGAATGGTTGGATCCCTTCACCATTCCACGAACAATGTATCAATGTCCTGGTTTTCCCATATCCCTTCCAACATTCATCATTGTCTTTTTCTGTCATTTTAGCCAATCTGACAGGTGTGTAGTGGTACCTCAGAGTTGTCTTAATTTGCATTTCTCTGATCAAGAGTGATTTGGAGCACCTTTTCATATGACTAAAAATGGTTTTAATTTCATCATCTGAAAATTGCCTGCTCATATCCTTTGACCTATATTATCTATTGGAGAGTGGCTTGAATTCTTATAAACATGAGACAATTCTGTCTATATTTTAAAAATTAGGTCTTTATCTGAACCCTTAAATGTAAAGATGATTTCCCAATTTATTGCTTCCCTCCTAATATTGTCTGCATTAGTTTTCTTTGTATAAAAACTTTTTTACTTAATATAGTGAAAATTACCTATCTGGTGTTCAGTTAAGAGTTCCAATTCTTCTTTGGACATAAATTTATTCCATCTCCACAGGTATGAGAGGTAAACTATTCTATGTTCCTCTAATTTGCTTATAATATCTCTCTTTATATCTAGATAATGAATCCATTTAGTTCTTATTATGGTATGTGGTGTTAGGTGTGTGTCAAGCCCTAATTCCTTCCACACTACTTAGCAATTTTCCCAGCAGTTTTTGTTGAATACTGAGTACTTATCCCAGAAGCTGGTGTCTTTGGGTTTATCAAACACTAAATTACTATAGTTATTGTCTACTTTGTCCTGTGATCCTATCCTATTTCACTGATCAACTACTCTATTTCTCAGCCAATACCAAATGGTTTGATGACCGCTGCTTTTTAACATAGTTTTAGATCTGGTACAGCAAGGCCACCTTCATAAGCCTTTTTTTTTCATTAATTCCCTTGAAATTCTTGACCTTTTGTTCTTCCAAATGAACTTTGCTACTATTTTTTTCTAGATTTGTAAGACAATTTCTTGGGAGTTTGATTGGTATGGCACTAAATAAGTAAATTAGTTTGTGTAGTATCATCATTTTTTATTATATTCGCTTGGCCTACCCATGAGCACTCAATGCTTTTTCCAATTGACTAGGTCTAGCTTTATTTGTGTGGAAAGAGTTTTGTAGTTTAGTTCGTATACTTCCCGACTTTTCCTTGACAGATAAATTCCCAAATATTTTATACTATCAACAGTAATTTTGAATGGAATTTCTCTTGATGCTGAATTTTGTTGGTAATATAAAAAAAATGCTGCTTTTTATATGGATTTATTTTGTATCCTGCAACTTTGCTAAAGTTGTGAATTGTTTCTAGTAAATTTTTAATTGAGTCTCTAGGGTTCTCTAAGTAACTCCATAGGTCTGAGAGGTAAACTATATTACGTTCCTCTAATTTACTTATACTATCACTCTTTATATCCAGATCACGAACCCATTTAGATCTTATCTTGGTATGTGGTGTTAGATGTGGTCAAGCCCTAATTCCTTCCACACTACTTTCCAATTTTCCCAGCAGTTTTTGTCAAATAGTGAGTAATTATCCCAGAAGCTGGCGTCTTTGGGTTTATCAAAGATTAAATTGCTATAGTTCTTGCCTAGTTTATCTTGTGATTCTATCTTATTCCACTGATCGGCTACTATATTTCTTAGCCAGTATGTAATTGCTTTGATGACCGCTGCTTTATAATATAGTTTTAGATCTGGTAGAGCAAGGCCACCTTCATCTGCCTTTTTTTTTTTTCATTAATTCTCTTGAAACTCTTCACCTTTGTTTTTCCAAATGAATTTTGCTATTATTTTTTTCTAGATTTGTAAAATAATTGCTTGGGAGTTTGATTGGTATGGCACTAAATAAGTAGATTAGTTTTGGTAGTATTGTCATTTTTATTATATTCGGTCGGCCTACCCATGAGCACTTAATATTTTTCCAATTGATTAGGTCTGATTTTATTTGTGTGGAGAGCCTTTTGTAGTTTAGTTCATATAGTTCCTGACTTTCCCTTGGCAGATAAATTCCCAAATATTTTATACTATCAACAGTTATTTTGAATGGAATTTCTTTTTGTATCTCTTGCTGTTGAACTTTATTGGTAATATATAAAAAAAGCACCTGAAATAATTCAATCAGCAGAACTGCACAAGGGCAAATTAAAACAGCTGTCCTTCCTTTTTCTTGAACAGATCTCACACCTTTAAAAAAATGAATAAAAAACCAAAAAGAGCTCTCACCATAGACAGCTTTTATGGAGAGAGGGAAGAACAGACCTCAAATTCTGAGGCCCCTAAAGATAAAGCAACTCCAGAAAAAGCCTCAAAGATAGACATAAACTGGACTCCATGTCACAAGGCGTTCTTTGAAGATTGCATAAAGGATTTTTAAAAAGTTGGAAAAAACATGGGGAAATGAAATAAGATCACTGCAAAATAACATGAAAAATGGAAAAAGACTACAATGAATAAATTGGCCAATTACAAAAGATGCTAAAAACAGTAACTGAAGATAATAAGACATTAAAAATTGGAATCGAATAAGCTTCTACTTTGAAGGATCGAAGGGCTTGGAATCAGATAATCTGAAGGGCAAAGGAACTTGGATTACAGTTAAGAATAAGTTACTCAGCTGGAATCAGAATTATCTTCCAGGGAAGAAGATGGTCTTTCAATGATATAGGAGAATTTCACCTATTTCTGCTGAAAAGACCAGAACTGAACAAAAAATTTGATCTACAAACACAGAATAGAAGAGAAACATAAAAAGGTAACAAGAAAAAAAAAACTCCTGAGAACTATATTTATGTTATGGATACTTATAGAATGAGGGTTGATTTTATGGTTTTATTATTACATTATGATTATTATGATATGATTATTGTGATTTTATGATTATTATGATATGATAATCTGAAAAAGAAATTAGAGTTAGAAAGGGGATTACACTGGAAGAAGAGGAAAAGGAGGTAAAATAAGGGAAATTACATCATTTGTAGAGGAAAGAAAATCTATAATGATTGAGGGGAAAAAAGGGAGGGGAATGAGAATTGAGTTAATCTCTATCTCATCAGATTTGGCTCTGAGGGAGGGAATAATAGACGTATTGGGTATCAAAAAGAAACTTGTCCTTTCTTATAAGGAAACAGGAAGGAAAGGGGGAAAAGAAAGAGAATAGAGTAATAGAAGGGAAAACAGAATTAAGGGAAAGTTGTAAAAAAGAGGGTGGGACTCTAAAAGGGAAGGATTGTTTGAGGGAAGTGGTTATCAAAAGCAAAATATTAGGGAGGAGGGAAAGGGGATAGGAAAGAGAAAGCATAAGCTAGGGCAAATAAGATGCCAGGAAATACAGAATTAGTTATATTAGTTAGAAATTACAGAATGCATTATAAATACATTCACATGTGAATGTGAATGGAATGAACTCTCCCATAAAGCAAAAGCAGATAGCAGACTGGATTAAAAACCGGAATCCAACAATATGTTGTATATAAGAAACACATCTGAAACCTAGAGACACATACAGGGTGAACGTAAAAGACTGGATCAGAATCTATTATGCTTCAGGTGAACAAAAAAAGTAGGGGTAGCAATCCTGATCTCAGACCAAGTAAAAGCAAAGATAGACTGAATTAAAAGAGAGAAAGAAAGAAATTATATCTTACTAAAGGGTACCATAAGCAATGAAGCAATATCAATACTAAATATATATGCACCAAGTGGTGTAGCATGGAAATTCCTAGAGTAAAAGTTCAGAGAGATACAAGAAGAAATAGACAGCAAAACTATAATAGTGGGGGATTTCAACCTCCCTCTCTCAGAACTAGATAAATCAAACCACAAAATAAATAAGAAAGAAGTTAAGGAGGTAAAAATGTTAGAAAAGTTAGGTATGATAGATCTTTGGAGGAAATTAAAGGGAGACAGAAAGGAGTTTACTTTTTCTCAGCAGTCCATGGAACTTATAAAAAACTGACCATGTGTTAGGGCATAAAATTTTCAAAATCAAATGTAGGAAGGCAGAAATAGTAAATGTATTTTTTTCAGATCATGACGGAATAAAAATCACATGCAATATAAGGCCAGGAGAAAATAGACCAAAAACCCATTGGAAACTAAATAATTTCATCCTAAAGAATGAATGGGTGAAACAGCAAATTACAGACACAATTACTAATTTCATCCAAGAGAATGACAATAATGAGACAACATACCAAAATTTGTGGGATACAGCCAAAGCGGTAATAAGGGGAAATTTTATATCTCTAGATGCTTATTTGCATAAAATAGAGAAAGAGAAAATCAATGAATTGGGCTTGCAACTAAAAAAGCTAGAGAAAAAAACAAATTAAAAACCCCCAATCAAATACCAAACTTGAAATCCTAAAAATAAAAGGAGAGATTAGTAAAATTGAAAGTAAAAAAAAAAAACTATTAAATTAATAAATAAAACTAAAAGTTGGTTTTGTGAAAAAATCAACAAAATAGATAAACCTCTAGTTAATTTAATTAGAAAAAGGAAAGAGGAAAATCAAATTGTTATTCTCAAAAATGAAAAGGGAGGACATTCCACCAATGAAGAGGAAATTAGAGCAATAACCAGGAGTTACTTTGCCCAAATTTATGGCAATAAATTTGAAAACCTAAGTAAAATGGAGGAAAATCTACAAAAAATATAGATTGCCCAGATAAACAGAAGAGGAAATAAATTACTTAAATAGTCCCATTTTAGAAAAAGAAATAGAACAAGTCATTAATCAACTCCCTAAGAAAAAATCCCCATAAACTGATGGATTTACATGTGAATTCTACCAAACATTTAAAGAACAATTGACTCCAATATTATATAAACTATTTGTAAAAATAGGGAATGAAGGACTCCTACCAAATTCCTTTTGTGATACAGACATGGTACTGATACCTAAACCAGGTAAAACAAAAACAGAGAAAGAAAATTATAGACCAATCTCCCTGATGAATATTGATGCAAAAATAATTTTTTTTAACGGAGAGCATGAAAATGTTATGTTGTGGTCCACATTTCACATCCCTTTCTCTGGGCGTATATGGCTTTCTTCAGTAAACAATTGGAAGTGGTTTGAAACATTTCATTGTTGAAGAGAGACATGTCCATCAGAATTGATCATCATATATTATTGTTGTTGCCGTTCTGCTTATATCCTTCAGCATCAGTTCATGCCAGTCTCTCCAGGCCTCTCTGAAATTGTCCTGCTGGTTGTTGCTTACAGAAAAATAATATTCCATGATATTTATATATCATAATTTATTCAGCCATTCTCCAATTGATGGGAATCCATTCAGTTTCCAGTTTCTAGCCACTACAAAAAGGGCTGCCACAAACATTTTTCCCCATGTGGGGCCCTTTCCTTCCTTTATGATTTCTTGGGGATATAAGACCAATAGAAATGCTGCTGGGTCAAAGGGTTGATGCAAAAATCTTGAATAAAATATTAGCAAAGAGATTATAGAAAATCATTCCCAGAATAATACACCATGAACAAGTAGGATTAATACCAGGAATACAGGGATGGTTCAATATTAGGAAAACTATTAACATAATTGAGTATATCAATAAGCAAATTAACAAAAACATATGATAATTTCAAGAGATGCAGAAAAAAGCATTTCATAAAATCCAACATCCATTCCTATTAAAAAAAAACCTAGAGAGTATAGGAATTAATGGACTTTTCCTTAAAATAGTCAGTAGCATCTATTTAAAATCTTCAGCTAGCATCATATGTAATGGTGATGAACTGGAACCATTACTAATAACATCAGTGGTGAAACAAGGTTGCCCACTATCACCATTACTATTCAATATTGCATTAGAAATGCTAGCTTTGGCAATAAGACTATAAAAAGAGATTAAAAGAATTAGAGTAGGTCATGAGGAAACCAAATTGTCACTCATTGCAGATGATATGATGGTCTACTTAGAGAACCCTAGAGAATCAACTAAAAAACTATTAGAATTAATCCACAACTTTAGCAATGTTGCAGAATACAGAATAAATCCACATAAATCATCAGCATTTTTATACATCACCAACAAAATGCAACAGCAAGAGATACAAAGAGAAATTCCATTCAAAATAACTATCGATAGTATAAAATATTTGGGAATATATCTGCCAAAGGAAAGTCAGGATCTATATGAGCAAAACTACAAAACACTCTCCACACAAATAAAGTCAGATCTAAACAATTGGAAAAACATCAAGTGCTCTTGGATAGGTTGAGCGAATATAATAAAGATGGCAATACTACTTAAACTGTTTATTTATTGCTATACCAATCAAACTCCCAAGAAATTATTTAACTGACCTAGAAAAAAAATAACAACAAAATTCATCTGGAAAAACAAACGGTCAAGAATTTCAAGGGAATTAATGAAAAAAAATGCAAATGACGGTGACCTAGCTGTACCAGATCTAAAACTATATTATAAAGCAGTGGTTATCAAAACCATTTGGTACCGGCTAAGAAAGAGAGTAGTGGATCTGTGGAATATGTTAAGTTCACAGGACAAAATACTCAATGACAATAGTAATCTAGTATTTGATAAACCCAAAGACCCCAGTTTTGGGGATAAAAACTCACTATTTGACAAAAACTGCTGGGAAAATTGGAAACTAATATGGAAGAAACTAGGCATTGACCCACACCTAATATCATATACTAAGATAAGGTCGAAATGGATTCATGATCTACACATAAAGAATGATATTATAAACAAATTAGAACTATGTAGGATGGTCTACCTCTAAGACCTCTGGAGGGAAAAGGAATTTGTGACCAAAGAAGAACTAGATTTTCATAATTAATCACAAAATAGATGTTTGACTATATCAAGTTAAAATGCTTTTGTACAAACAAAATGAATGCAGACAAGATTAGAAGGGTAGCAATAAACTGGGAAATTATTTTTACATTCAAAGATTCTGATAAAGGCCTTATTTCTAAAATATATACAGAATTGACTCAAATATATAAGAATTCAAGCCAGTCTCCAATTGATAAATGGTCAAAGGTATGAACAATTTTTAGATGATGAAATTGAAACTATTTCTACTCACATGAAAAGGTGCTCCAAATCACTATTGATCAGAGAAATGCAAATTAAGACAACTCTGATATACCACTACATACCTGTCAGATTGGCTAAGATGACAGGAAAAGATAATGATGGATGTTGGAGGGGATGTGGGAAAACTGGGACACTGATACATTGTTGGTGGAACTGTGAATGCATCCAACCATTCTGGATAGCAATCTTGAACTATGCTCAAAAAGTTATCAAACTGTGCATACCACTTAACTCATCAGTGTTTCTACTGGGCCTATATCCCAAAGAGATTTTAAAGGAGGGAAAGGGACCCACATGTGCAAAAATGTTTGTGGCAGCCCTTTTTGTAGTGGCAAGAAACTGGAAATTGAAAGGATGCCCACCAATTGGAGAATGGCTGAATAAATTATGGTATATGAATGTCATGGAATATTATTGTTTTGTAAGACACGGTCAGCAGGATCATTTAGAGAGGTCTGGAGAGATTTGCTTGAACTGATTCTGAGTGAAATCAGCAAAACCAGGAGAACATTATACACAGCAACAAGAGAATATGATGATAAATTCTGATGGACATGATTCTCTTCAGCAATGATGTGATTCAAACCAGTTCCTATTGTTCAGCGATGAAGATAGTCATATACATCCAGAGAGAGGCCTGAGGGAACTGATTGTGAACCACAACACAACATTTTAATGCTTTCTGTGATTATTTCCATGAATTTTGTTTTCCTTCTTTGGTTGTTTTTTTCTCTCTTTCTAGATCTGATGTTTCTTATTCATGAAGATAGCTGTATAGATATGTATACATATATTGGATTTATCATACAATTTAACATATTTAGCATGTATTAGATTACCTGTCATCTAGGGGCAAAGAGGGGAAAATCTTGGAACAAAAGAAAAAGTTTTGCAAAGGTCAATGTAGAAAAATAACTCATATGTTTTGTAAATAAAAAGCTTTTAATTAAAAAAAAATAATGTATTATTTTCTACAGTTACCATTTTAGCTCCTTTTGTAACTGGCCAATGTGTTCATTGCACACTTTTTCAACTTCACCAATTTTTTTTCCAGTGCATTGTTGTCTATTTCCAATTCACCAATTTTTTTCTCAGTGCATTGTTGTCTTTTTCCATTTCACCAGTTTTGTTTTTCAGTAAATTGGTGTCTTTATCATAGTTCTTTTGGAGGGCTTCTTGCACTGACCTCAATTCATTTCCCCATTCATCATCTAGCTCCCTTTTGAGATTCTTTATGTAGTCTTCCAGGAAGGCCTTGTCAAAGGGGGACCCCATTGTATCTCCCTTGATGCCTTTCTCTAGAGTTGCTTTGCCTATAGCAACCTCTGGATCTGGGGTCTGCCCTTTTTTCTCTCCATAAAAGCTGTCTATGGTGAAGGCTCTCTTCTGCTTCTTACTCATTGAAAAACACAAAACAAAACAAAAGAAAAAACCTTGGATTCTGTTTAAAGCTGAGAAGTGGTGGCTGTGGTATTTTGCCCTTGGGCAATTCACATAATTTCCTGTGCCCATCAGTTAGAGAATAACTTAATTATTTATGGAATATGGATGTTATGGAATATTATTGTTCTGTAAGAAATGACCAGCAGGATGATTTTAGAGAGGCCTGGAGAGACTTGCATGAGCTGATGCTAAGTGAAATGAGCAGAACCAGGATTTCATTGTACATGGCAAGATTATATGATGATCAATTCTGATGAATGTGGCTCCAATGAGATGAGTCAGGGCAGTTCCAGTGTTCCTGTGATGATGAGAACCATCTATACCCAAAGAGAAGACTATGGGAACTGAGTATGGATTACAACATAGCATTTTTACTTGCTGTTTTGTTGTTTGTTTGAATTTTATTTTCTTGTGCATCAAGATAATTGTATAGATACATATGCCCATATTGGATTTACATATATTTTTACTCTTTTTAAACATATATTGGATTATTTGCCATCTAGCAGAGGAGGGTGGGGGGGAAGTGGGGAAATTGGAATACAAGGTTTTGCAAGGATCAATAGTGAAAAATTATCCTTGCATATGTTTTGAAAATAAAAAAGCTTCAAAAAATTAAATTTAAAAATGACACCTTTCCCCTGAGTCCTGAGAGAGGAGGGAAGGAAGAAAAGACCTTATAAGCAAAATGTGTTGTGTTGTGGCA
>JAJPUD010017730.1:0-30523 GCA_023553655.1 Myrmecobius fasciatus
CTTATTTTATTGTTGATTTGAGAGAAGATCAGAGGAGAGGGAGAGAGCCTTTTCTCCCCCCCTCTTTGGTGCCTCCCCCCCCCCCGTTGTGATTTCTTCAAAGAATAGTCTGTGCTCAAAAAATAGAACTTGAGGGGGATGCCCTTCATTTGGAGGATGGCTCAAAAAATTATGGCATGTGTTGGTGATGGAATCTTATTGTTCTATGGGAAATGATGAGCAGGATGCTCTCAGGAAAAGAAAACCCAGAAAGTCCTTCATTAACCCAAGTAAAGTGAAATGTCCTGTATACAAAATAATAGCAATATTCTGAGACGGACAATTGTAAATGACTTTGCTATTCTCTGTAGTACAATCATCCATGACTACTCTGAAGGACTTATGAAAAATTCTACCCATAACCAGAGAAGGAATTGAGTGGATCTGAATACAGATTAAAGCATTTCATTTCCTCTGCTCTGCTCTGCTCTCCTCTTCTCTTCTCTGCTTTCCTCTCCTCTCCTCTTTCTCTCCCTCCCTCCCTCCTTCTCTCTCTCTGCTCTCTTTCTCTAAGCTATCTCTCTGCCTCTCTCTCTCTCTCTCTCTCTCTCTCTCTCAGAACTCTTTCTCTCTGGCTTTCTCTCTCTGTGTATGTGTCTTTATCTCTCTCTTTTTAATTTTATTGAAGGTTTTTATTCTCATTAGGGTGGAAGATCTATGTTTTCTTTTACAACTTGACTTGCATGGAAATGTTTTGCAAAACTTCACATGTGGTTTCTTAATTGTGGGTGGAGATAAGGGAGAGAACCGAGAACTTGAACATTTTAAAATGAAATTTAACAAAAATGTTTTGAATATAACTGGGGGAAAATATTAAATAATTAAAAAATAACATATGCTTTTGTCTGTTTCTGGTTTATAATATAAACTTCAGAGGTCCCTTTTAAAGGTCCCTTTCCCACACCCAATCTCAATTCGTTCTCTCCTAAAGTTCACTCTGGAGGCAGGGCTGATTTTCATTTTTTAAATTTTTTTTAAAATATTGAATTTATTTAGTAGCTTATTTTTCTTTGGTTATAGGTAAACAATTCTACTCCTAATCCTTATTATAGTGTTTGTGTATACGTTTCCCACCATCCCTGCTATCTCTTCTACTTTAATTCTCTTCTTTAACTCATCTTGCTATTATTTAACCTCTTCCACCCAAGAATCCTTCCATTATATTTGGATCATGATATACCCTTCATGATACACAGACACAGACACATAGACAGACACCCATATGTGTGTATGTACCTATGTATTGTGCCCTATTTAATCCATTGCTGATATGAGTAGGCTTTCAGAACTATCAGCTCCTCTCCTCCCCCTCTAATGTCTCTGATTTGGTTCTTCCTTGCAGCTTATTCATATAGTTAATGTAATTATTATTTTCACCCTTGTTTGGGCAGTTTTGCTTTTTATAGTCAGCTCATACTCAGTTCTGCCCAAGACTTTCTTTTGAACTCACCTCTTTTGAATTACTGATGTCAATTTTAAACATAAGGTTTATATTTGCATGTAAAACACATAAATAATTTGTCCTTGTTGACTCCCTTGAAATTAATCTTTGATGTTAGCTTTTATATATTAAATTTTCTATTGAGTTCAGCTTTGGTTGAGACAAAGTCCTAAAAGTTGAAGGCTCATTGAATTTTTTTTTTGTTCACTATTGTGGTTCGTTTGGCTGGATATGCTATTTTTGTCCTCAGGTCTAGTTCTTGAGATTGTTGGTTTATTTCATTCTAGGACCTGCAATCTTTTTATTGTAGCTGCTGGTAAATCTTTTACAATTCTAATTGTAGCTACACCATATTTGCTTTTATTTTTCCTTTTTTTTAATTCCTGTTAGAATTTTCTCTTTGATCTGGGAGCTGGAAAATTGTTTCACTGCATTTTTGTGGGTGCTGGCACTGTAGAATTTGTTAAGTCATTAATTAAAGGCATTTTAAGAGGTTTGGGGGAGAACTTAGGCAAGTCCCTGCCTTTACTTCACCATCTTATCTTTGCCTCCGGCAGGGCTGATTTTCCAAATCTGGACATCGGGTGGTCATGGGATTTCAGATACGTACAAGAAAAAAGCAAATTTCTTGGAGAGTATGAAAAGAGAATGTGTGATGATTGATGTGAGAGTTTGTTTTACTGACATGTTTATGACAATTTTTCCCTTTTTTTTTCTTCCTTGGGTGCTAGAATTTGAATAATGGAATAAAATCAAATTGAATTATTAGAAGAGAAAGCAGTGAGCTAGAATGAAGCTTCAGAGCCCCACCTCTTCACTTTGCAGAGAAAGCCATGGGGCTTCAGGAAGATGAAATGATGTACAGTAATGATAGCTGCTATAGTACTTGAGTGACAGTCAATCTGTAACGGATCTCTTGCAGGGATTAGTAGCCTTAATTCATAAAGGAGAAAAATGAGACTTGGGGAGGTTGTGATCCTCACATTCATCTATCTGTCAAACATCCGAAGCTGACCTACAACCTCTCTCTTTCCTGATTCAATTCTCAGCTTGCTTTCCATTATATGATTGAAGGCCAGGTAGTCAGGGACGGAGTTGAGCCTTGCCAGCACCTGCAGCCTCAGCCTCCATTGCAATGGGACACCCTGCTATCCAATCTTCAGCCATATATTTTCTGGGCCAATTCTCTTCCTTGGACATCCCCCAGGAGCCCTCCTGCATGGCAGCTGCTTCTACCTGCTTCATAGAAGAAGAAAGGGAAGGTCAGAGGGATTTACATGACTCTTCCATGGAACCACTGCAGGCTTCCTTTCGCTCCAGCACAAGCTGCTGGCTTCCTCAGGATTTCTCTCCAATGCTTCCTCCTGGGGCACCTTCGTCCCTTCTCCTTCACTCCCCTCTTCAGCTCCTTTTTATTTATTATATTTCCAATCTCCTTGGTGACAGGGCTTATCTTTCTGCTTGTGTTTTATTTCCATCACTTAGCACAGAAAAAGCACTTAATAAATGCTTGTTGACTTGACCTGACATAAAGCTAGTTTAATTCGTCAGTCAATAAGCATTTGTTAAGTTCTTTCTGTGTGCAGACGTACAAAGAAAGACAAAATCATGGTCCTTGAAGTCAAGAGCTCACGTTCTAATGGGGGAAGGAGACAGGAGGCATCTACTATGTGTCAGGCACTGTGCTAAGTATTTTTGAAACAAATATACATACATATATTGCTGAGGCTCAAATTGGGGTTGAGTGACTTGCCCAGGGTCGCACAGCTAGGAAGTGTTAAGTGTCTGAAACCAGATTTGAACTCAGGACCTCCTGACTTCTGCAGGTGCTCTAACCACTGCACCACCTAGCTGCCCCAACAAATATAATTTCAATATGCCTACAAAATAACCATCATCATTATCTCCAGTTCACAGTTGCAAAATTTAAGGCAGAGAGAGTTTAATTTAAGAGATAAGAGGAAAGACCCCATGTACATAACTTGATACATATAAGTTACAACAAATAAATAGTTACTAGTAATAGTATGGTTGCTACAGAAAGCTACTTACAATTATTTACAAGATGGAAATGCCAGCTGTATGCCAGCTGTATACAGATTAAATGGAAAGTCATCTTAGAGAGCAGCTGCCATGGGGAATGGAGTGAGGAAGACCAGAACTGAGCTCAAACTTGGCCTTACTGGTTGTGTGATCCTCAGCAAATAATTTCACCTGATTGCCTCAGTCTCCTAGTCTGCAAAATGAGCTGGAGAAGGAAGTGGCCAACCATGAAGTATCTTTGCCAAGAAAACCCCAAAAGGGGTCTAGAAGAGTACGACATGATGGAAATCACTGAGCAGCAGTCACAGAGCATTAGCAGCTAGGGAGGAACAAGGGGTAGATTTCAATGGAAGTACCTCTTGCTCCCAAAAGATGACATCTGGAGGCTGGAGATGAAGCAGCTTTTTCCAAAAGTGGAAGTTAAGGCAGCTCATGAGCCCTAAGGTCTCAGCCACCACAGATGTCTCCTCGGTCTTTTCATGATGTCCTTCCAACTCTTCTCTATAATATTTCCCTCATCAGCTTAAATCCAAAGAGAGTAAGGGTAGAAAAGATCATGGGCCAATAAGGTAGGAGAAAGAAGAAAAAAAATCAGCAGCATCCAAGAAAGAAATGGCACCGTTGAAATGCAATTTTCTTCTTCCAGGCTCCAAAGTTGTAAGATCTCCTAATGGGTCCCCTGGAGAGCGCCAGGATGGTGCTCTGGGCAGCCTGCATGCACAAGGTTAGCGGCTGGAGCACACAGCATTAGGAGTTGGTCCCCTGGGAGGAAGGAAAGGAAATAGCATTCCCAGGCCTCAAACTATATTATAAAGCAGCAATCACTGCCACCATTTGATGCCGCTTAAAACTAGAAAACAAGATCACCATACACCAGAGAAGAAAAATTCATTATTGATAACCAATAATTTTTATAATACCTGAAAAAGATAAATTACCAAGAATAACAGTCCTGATTTGGCAAGAAGTGCAGGAAAAACTAGAAACCTGTATTGTAGAAAATAAACTATGGCAGTAGGTTGCATAAAAATTGCACAGTAAATTCTCAGTGAATATAGGAACCTTATCTCCAGTGTTTAGGATGGTGTCTAGCATACAGTAGGTACTTACTACATGTTAATTGGTTAATTGATTTAAAATTATAGAAGTTATTATGGAAAAATGAGAAGAAAACAGCCCACATTTTTCTCATGTGTTTGTCCTTTCATTTCTGGCATGTTTCCTTCTACCTTCATCCCCCTCTTCATCTACTTTTTATTTATAGTATTTCCCATTAGGATGTAATCTCCTTGGTTTATCTTTCTGTTTGTATTTTATTTCCATCACTTTGCACAGTGCCTAGCACAGAGAAAGCACTTAATAAATGCTTGTTGACTTGACATAGAGCTAGTTAGTTTGCCAGTCAATAAGCATTTGTTAAGTTCTTACTGTTTTCTTTGGCTCTCTTTATAATTTAGCTAAAATCCATTATCTTCTGCAGAAGGCCATTCTCGGTTTGCTTCATATGTTTTCCTGAAGTTCAAGTGCCTTCCTTGCCAATGAGATTATCTACTCTGCATCTAGCATACATATTCCTAATTATTTATATATAAATTCTCCTTTAAAAAGTCACTTCTCTGAGGGCAGGAAATGTCTTTGCTGTAATGGTACCAGCCCTTAGCAGAGACAGCCTGGCATATAGTTGGTACTTAATAAATGCTGTATGACCAACTTTGGGTCCAGGGTGAATTGAAGCCAAACAAACAATAGAGACCATCCGCAAGGGTAGCAGAATTAAAAATCATTTGTGAAGTGCCCACTCTCTGTCAGGCATTGTGCAAAGGGCTGGAGGTTAAAAGAAAGGCAAAAATGGTCAGCTCTCACCAGCTAACGAGGGAAACAATTTTGTTGGCACAATTCTGTACAAGTTATAGACATGATGAATCAAAAATAATCACAGAGGGAAGACAGCAGCTTTACGAGGTATCAGAAGAGTCTTCTTGAAGAAGGTGGGGTTTTAATTGGGATTTAAAAGAATCCAGGGGAGTCAGGAGGTAAAAAGCAAGTGGAGATAGCCAGGGAAAAGGCCCAGAGTTAGGAGGAGGAAGGTGAAAGAAGGCAGGAAAGGGCAAAAGGCATCAGGAAAGTAACAAGCATTTATTAAGCACTTAATAATGTGCCAGACACTGTAGTAAGTGCTATACAGAAAACTCATTTGATTTTTTTTTTGCTAAGGCAATTGGGGTTACACAGTTGCCCAGGATCACACAGTTAGAAGTGTTAAGTGTCTGAGGCCATATTTGAACTCAGGTCCTCCTGATTTCAGGGCTGGGGCTCTATGCACTGAGCCATCTAGCTGCCCCCTCATTTGATTTTCACAAAAACCTTGGGAGGTAGCTGCTGTTACTATTTGTATTTTACAGTTGAGTACAAAAAGTTGGGCAGGTTAAATGACTTGCCCAGAATCACATAACTAGTATTTAATACTGAATTTGAACTCAGGTCTTTCTGATTCTAAATCCATTATTCTATCCATTGTACCAGCTACCAGTCTAGGGATTTAAAAGACAGAGAAGTTCATATTGGATCCTGGAAACCAAACCACTGGAGTTTGATCAAATATTGGAGTGATAGGATCAGATCCGTATTGTAGGAAAATCATTTTGACAGCTGAGTGAAAGCCATTGCAATGGTCAAGGAATGAGGTGATTGATGGCGGAATGTGTGTGAAGACAATGCCAGAAAACAAAAGGAGTTGTATACAAGAGATGTTACAAAGGCAGATTTAACAGGGCTCAACAACTGGCAGGACATGGGAACAGGGGAAAGGAGAGAGAGTTTAGACTTGAGGATGACCCCTAATTTTGAGCCTGGGTGACGTGGAGGGTGATAGCATGATAAAGCAGTGTGGAGTGGGAGAGGGTTTAGAGAGTCCGATAATGAGTTCCTTTTGGAATATGTGGAGTTTAAGTTGTCTATGGGATATCCAGTTTGGGATTCCCAATAGGAAGCTGGAGATGCAAGAATGGAAGATTAGAAGAGGATTTAGGTGAGGGTTAGAGTCCGAATCATTTAGAATTTAGTTAGGGATCGGAGAATCATCCAATCAACATCAAACTCCTTTATCATCTGTGAAAGGCTTTGGCTGCTCTTCTCTGGGAGATACTGAAAGTGCCAATCTTAAAATAAGCATATTTCCTAAGGAAGATCCAAACTCCTTTCACTTGGCGTCCACTGTAGACCAAGCTCTAAGCTCTCCCCAGTGCCCACCTTCAGCCACCTTCATACCCTTTGAAATAAATTGTCTCATCTGTGGATTCTGCCAGGGCATATTACGGGCGTGGGACAGGTGTCCCCCTAATTCACTGAGAGTTTTGAAGCTGCCAGTTACCCTCCACCTAGTTTAACTTGTCTGCCAATGGTTTATTAGGATATTGCCGGTGCCTGTTCTACAGTTTCTTGGAGCCACAGGGGAAAGTTGGGTGGCCCCCCAAAGTGATGTCCTAAAAAAGCATTCTGCAAGCTCTCACCCCAGAAGTGCGAGTCCTCCCTGACCACCCTTTCCACCCCCTTCCACCTATGCTAAGTAGTATAAGGGACACAAAGGGCCAGACCCATGACTTTAGTTAGGTAATGTGTTTAGACATAACTGTGCACATATATGCATATATGTATGTTTAGGTGTGTTGTGTGTGCGCACAGGTATATGTGCATGTATGTGTATGTGATTACACACATAGCTTATAATTGGGGATGAATGAAAAGATGGTAGAATTAGAGGCAGAGAGAGAAGCACCCAGTTCTGACAGCTAGGAGCCCTGGGTATTAGGGTCCTGATTCGCTAACTCCACAATATAATGAAGATCAAGTGTAATATGAGCCTCAGTTTCCCATTATGTAAAATGAAAGGATCTACTAGATTCATATAAGATTCTCTCTATATATTCCAGCTTTGACATGATATACTCTTTATTCTGAAATCCCTCCCACCTTTGACAATCCCTGAATCTTGAGGATAAGGTTATATGTGTATAATATTTCTTTCCATGCAAATAAATCTTACACAAAAGTGAAGGGAACAAGAATCTCTTAAGCACCTACTATGTGCCAGGCTAAGTGCTCTACACACAGGCTTATTTGCTCAGCAGCCAGCCATTGTCACTGGAGGTTCCATTGTACATTACTTGGGACCTCCTTCGCCATGCAAGGAAGAGAAGGATCATCTCATTGGCTCAGGATCCCTGGATCAGCAGTACTGATGAGCAATAGAATGAGATAAACCAATGGTGTCAGTGGGGAGGCAGGCGCAATTTGCTGGCTACATCTGGGGCTGTTCTACATTCTCTACAATGGAAATGAATGGCAGATCAATGCTTCACACCCCTCCTTTTTCACTAATATTACATTAGTGGTACAGCCCTATCTGTGAATTAGAACATTTTTCATTTCACATTATAAGAAATTAGACCTTTTCATTTTGGAGACTGAGGAGGCTTGTTTGGGGCCTTCACACAGCTCTTTCTCTGAGGCAGTTCTGCTCTCATGGCTATGTTGCCAGTTCTGACTGGAGCAGTTTGTTGCTTCTACAATTGAACAGCCTCTTACTGAGTGCCTTTTGTAGGGCACCCATCTGGGTGCTGGGGACATTCAGACTTTGGGTAAGCCCTGAATCCTGTTCTCAAGGAGATCCTGATCCAGTAGAGGCCCATGGCATAGAAAGTTGTGCTGCTCCAATGATGGAATACGGGCACTAAGGTGACAGGCAAATCCAGTTATGTGGGAATCAGACAGAGGCTTTTTCTGGGACTTTCAGGCCCTGCTCAAGATCAGCTTATAAAGGGAGAAGATGTGGAGGTGAGAAGGACTTCCAAAAGCACAAGGACGTGAAGCCCTCATCTCTCTAGATCCTCTCTTGATTTCAGTTTTGAAGCAATCTAAGTCACTCCAAAGAGTCACCAATGTCGTCTAAATGGCCAGGTGATTTGGGGCAAGGGTCTAATAATTTGAAGAATAAGAAATGGCCTCTTGGAGGAGGTCCAGTCAAATCAAGTATACAAATATTCATCCAACACTTGCCTTGTGCCAGGCAGTGGGCTAAGCACTGGGATAGAAAGAAAGGAAAAGAATAAAAACAACAATAATCTGCTGGCCTCTGCCTTCAAGGAGGTCACAACCTAAAATGGAAGACAAGATGCGAACAACTATGTAAAAATGAGATAAACTGGAGATAATTAAAAGAGGGAAGCAGGAGCTTTCAGAAGGGTTGGGGAAAGCTTCTTGTAGACGTTGAGATTGTATCTGAGACTTTAGGAAAGCCAGGAGCCAAAGATGTAAAGAAATAGGATTCCAGGCATGGGGGAAGCTACTCATTTTTCCATCAGGTTAAGATGGAGAGTCTTTGGTGAGGGATGGCAAGAAAGCGAGTATCACTGTTTCATGGAATAGATGATGAAGGCAGAAAACTGGAGCTAGCGGAGGGGGTCAGGGTAGGAAGGACTTTAAAAGCCAAAGAACGTATTTTATGTATGATACAGGAGGCAATAGAGACCATGGAATTTCATTTAATAGGGATGGGACATGGTCAGACTTGCCCTTGAGGAAAATCTCAGAACTGAGAGCCAAATGAACTGGAGTGGGGAGAGACTTGTGGTGCTGAAGCTGAACATTGATGGAAACCATGGATTCATCCTTGTACCTGATCCCAGTGATGGAGGAGAATGCAAAGTTGGGGAAAACAAATTGTTACACATGTGGGGGGGGGCATATGTGCACTCCCATGCATGCTCACCTGCATCTGCATTTAGAGTCAGATGTGGTACATGTATATACATGCATGATACATACAGATTATCTTTGTATCTCTAGCACTAGCCCAGGACCCAACACAGAGTAGGTCTCATAAGTACTTCCTAAATAGAAGACAGGAGCAGAACACACAATAAGTTCAGGTTCTAGATCATGAGATCTCAAGCTGAAAGGATCTTAGATTTCATCTAGTTCAACCCTTCATTTTATAGATGAGGAAACAGAAGACCTGTTCTTGATGACATAGATCAAGGACAGAATTGAAAAAGTATCTAAGAATTGAAGTTTTTCATGAAGAAATGCGATTGTGCTCCATGATACTTGATTTTTAATCAAATGTTTTAATATGTTGCTTGAAAAAAAAATGAAGAATTTTCCCATTGTGGATAACCCAATTTCTTCACTAGCACATTGGAACCCTTATCCCTGGCTTTGTCCCAGACTCTCAGAAGGACTTTAGGAAGCGCTGGACCCCCAAAAATGCCTGGGAGTCTCCCCTGTGCCATGCACACTCTGCTGTGGGCACTATAAATGCAAGGTGAGGTGCAGTGATTCAGCCAAGCTCATTCATACTGGGAGATTAAGGAGGTAACTGAAGAACAAGGGCCAGCAGCTAGCTGGTCCAGGCTGGCCAGCCAAGTCTCTTCCTGCTCAGGGCTGTGGGGGCAACTTCCGAAAAGAGAACATCTCAAGGTTGAAAATCCTTGTGATGCTTTCAGAGAAGAGGGAGCTCAGGAAATCAGGCTTCCACAGGTTGAGTTAAGGAGATTCAAGATATTCCCCAGCTCAAATGGCTTCCCGTTGTTTAACTGTATAGAAAGTCAGAGCCAGGAGAAGTGCTAGAACAGAGAAAAAAGTTTAGAGCTCCATATAATAGAACATGGATCTCATCAGCTACTGGTTCAATTAACACCTCCATTCAGATGATTGATTCCCAGATGGAGATAACCTAGCCTTTATAGCTTAAACTCCCAGATTGGTCTAACTGTTGATTATTGGACATTTCCAACTGAACTACGATAAGCATCTCAAACAAATCTGAATTCGATTGTTTTCCATTTCTCTCCAAGACTCGGCCAATTACTATTTATGATGATGCTAATTTCTTAGTCTAGTTCATCTCTGACCCTTCGCTCTCTTCCCCCGATCAAACCCATTGCCCAGATTTGCTAGTGTAACACCTTATTGCCAAATGAGCTTGCTTGAAATCCAGTGGGATAAGAAATGCGATAGCATCTGAAGGTTCAGGTGCTTCTTTTCTGCTCAGTTATAGGAAGTTGATTTTATATAAAAGTTATGGGGTCTCCACATTCATTCTGAGTACCCCATCAAGAACATTCCTAATATTAAGGGCCAGGCTGGGCTCTCAGTCTCATTTTATATTTATATATTTTTCTGGCTCGTCCTTAACCCCATTGTGGTTGAGGTAAAATGCACTTTCCTGGAAATCTTTAGGGTCCTTCACTCTGAACTGGGAAAGATCTGATTAAGCTGTTCAGGAGACCAGGCAAGGGAGTTGTTTAGACTTAAACTGCAGGAAAAAGAATTTGTTGGGTTTACTTCCTGTCATATTTTCCAGCGGTTCACTCCGAGAACCTTTGAAATCCTTTTGGGAAAAAAAAAAGATTTCTTCCAATTTGTAAACATCTTTAGAATCTTATCAAAGAGTTGAAGTGAGGATGTTTTTCCCCAATTTCTGACACAAGTGATTTTCTGCCAAATCCTTCAGATTTCAAATCAATCCATGCTCCTCTCATGCAGCTGTTCTCATTTGCTTGGTTGTCTGAACCCCTTCAACCCAGGGTAAGCAGCTTATTCTGCCAAATTGCTCATTAATCACAGAAGAGCTGGCTCTTGGAGGGACCCTTATTCTAGACCTCTTAAAAAACAGAACTGTAAGGTAAGTAGAACCATAGAATACAGGATGTTAAGACTGAAAGGAACCTTAGAAAATTGAATAGCAGAAGAAACCTTCCAGAGCTGTGAGAAACCTTAGAACATGAAATCTCTGAAATGAGAAGAACCCAAGGGCATAGAAGGTCAAAGCTGGGAGAGATTTTAGAATCTAGAACATGGAATCTTAAAAATGGGAGGAATGTATGTCAACTCCCAAGCTCCAGGGCCTTCTATTAGCACTTGGCTCAAAAATAAACTGCCTTCCCAGTCAATCTTCACGTTACTCTTCCATTGTTCTTACACATTAACCCCTTCAACTCATACTGTGATCCAGCCCCATTAGCTTACCTCCTGCTTAGTACATGAGACACTATCTCTTGTCCCATGTCATGGAGGTGCAAGGCTCTACTAAGAAGACTTCAGCATAAAAATACACAAACAAATGAGCCAACAAAAACTAGAATCAAGCAGAACATATGATGGGAAATGAAAAGGGTGTGAGTGCCCTTCTTGCAGAGGTCAAGGTTTGGGGGGAAGAAGATATGTACATATATCTTCTTCCCCCCAGACCTTGACCTATATATACATATATATTGTATATATACATGTAGATATTTAAATATCTACATGTATATATACATATATATCTTCTTCTATCCTACATATACATATCTATCTATCTATCTATCTATCTATATAGAGAGAGACAGAAAGAGAAAGAGACAGAGAGAGACAGAGACAAAGACAGAGAGACAGATCACAATACACTTAATTCTCAGTATTGGAAGGGGCCTCAAAAATCATTTCATCCAATTCTAAATTTCATCAAAATCTAAATTCGATTTTAAAACTAGACACAGGTGCCCATTTAGAATTTAGAAGGGACTCTCAATTTTTTCACTGAACCAGGAGGAACCTGAATTCCAATCCCAGTTGTCCCTCTTGCCACATCTCTGACCTTGGGAGTGATAAATCCCTCTGGGCCTCTCTTTCCTCAGCCATAATATAAGAGACGTGACTTCTAATGTCTGTTCTAGCCCTAAATCTATGCTCCTGTGAGACCTACACTATACCTAACAAGAGATAATCTAGTCTTTGTGGAGAAAGCTTCACCTGAAGCAGCCCATTCCACTGTGGAACAGCTGTGATTTTTGGATGCGTTCCCTGTAATGGAGCTGACAACAACTCTCTCTCTCTCTCTCCCTCCCTCTCCCTTCCTCTTTCTCTTTCTCTCTCTGTCTCTGTCTCTGTCTCTGTCTCTCTGAATCTGTCTCTGTCTCTCTCTCTGTGTCTCTCTTTGTCTCTGTCTCTCTCTCTCTGTCTCTGTCTCTCTCCAGCTCCCCAGTCACTTCTGCTTCTGATCTTTTTCATCAAGCAGAACAAATCTCATTCTTCTTCTAGTGCCCTTCAAATACTTGCAAAAGCTATCCTGCTGCCCTCCCCCCAAGCCTTTTCTTTCTCAAGCTCCACATTGCTGGTTCCTTTCTCCTGTCCCTTCTTTGCTTCTCCTCTTCCCAATATAGCTTTACAGAAAACCTCATTTTTGCTCTCACTAGCTGCTGTCACCAACCTTTAACTCTCCTGACTTAGATCACACCAAGCCCCTTGTTTTACAATTGCAATGCATGAGCCTATTAAGGCACAGGGACTTGTCCAAGACCATAAATTGAGTTGTGATTTATCCAGGATTAGATCAAAGGTCACCTGACCCAGAATCCAACCTGCTCTCCATCATCCCACACTGCCGCCCACTCTTTCCACGGTAATACTGGCGAACACCTTTGAAAGCAGAAGGTCTCCAGTTTCAAAATGGAACATGCTGTCTAGGTTTTCTGACAGGAGAAATAAATCACAGCTTAGTCTCTTGTCTTAATCCACATTAATAGCCCACACTTCCTCATTTTTCAGTGCTGTGGTTGCCCCCTCAGCAAGAATTCAGTTTCAGAGAATTGATTCTTGAGGAATACAAGACATCCTTCAGGGCCTGGAATCATCTGTTGTTTTTTGGATAAGTGATGGGCGATAGAGCCTCCATTTTGTTCTGAGCTTGGAGTCTTCACAAGTTTTGTCTGTGTTTGACCAACGAGAGTCATTAATCAGTCCGCTAGCAAACAGGTTTTAATTATAAGTGTTTTCTGGGACCATATATAATTCAGTTGGGGGGAGGAAATGGCAGAAGAAGTAAAGCATCAAAGTGAAGGGCAGTGGAAGTGGCAAAGAATCCAACCAAGCCTCGCCATATTGGAGACTGGGTCCAACCTTCCTTTCCAACTTTATTGCATATTTCCCTGTAGTCCAGAGAAACCGACCTCACATATGGCCTTCCTTGCCTTTGCACCAGCTTTTGTCACAGATGTAGGGCACCCCCTTATGGCCTCCACATCTTGGAATACTTCATTTTCTTCAAAACTCAATTGGCCACCCCTCTTTTGTGTCTCCCCAGCTTTGAGCTCTCCTTCCCTATTTCTTCCATTTTTTGTGTGTCTCCTTTGCATAGGTAGGTCTAGAATGTGCCTCTCCCAGTCCCTGGAATGAATGAAACAGGTACTCACTAAACACTTAGTGAATGAATAAATAGAAACTGCCCAATGTGGATTCCCACCCCACAGTTTCATTTTTTTTCCTGAGGCATTTGAGGTTAAGTGACTTGCCCAGGGTCACACAGCTAGGGAATGTTAAGTGTCTGAGATCAGATTTGAACTCAGGTCCTCCTGACTTCAGGGCTGGGGCTCTATCCACTGTGCCACTGGGCAGCCCCAGTTTTATCTTCTTAAGAATCACTTCTCTTCAAGATGCCCTCTGACATTTGAAGGTCTTCTTCATGTGACTACAACCTATCTTTCTAGATTAATCGACCATCAGTCACATTATAGGATAGCCAAACTAATTCAGAGAATCCCCTGGGTAGTTGTTCATCTGGTGAAAAAAATGCTGAAATTTTGAGTCAGTTAAATTCTGCCTTGGGCACTTATTAATAAATGATTCTGGGAACCTCCTTGAGTCAGTCCTCCATAACAGCTTGTCTCATGGTGTCTTTCCCCCTATCCTTGTCCCATGCCATGTGATGTTTCTCCTAATCCCACTATACTTTATGGGATCTGTCTTCTCAATTCCACTTCTTCTCCTTATGGCTAGCTTAACTCTCTCAGTATTTAGCCTGTCATCTAAGGGCATGCCCCAACCTCATGGGGTTCTCTCTCTCTACTGGATAATTGTGAATTCCACAAGGAAACTTGCCCTTTCTACCATTAATTATTGAAACTCCCTTTTATGTGATCCCAACTCTATTTTATACCTACCAGTCCTGGTATTTTATCTCTCCATTTTGCCTATAACCTCTTCTCCTAAATAAATCTAACTTTTGCCAAAAAGAATAGCCATTATGAATGTTTTACATTACCAAACCCCAACATTTGGCATTTACATCAGCCACAGCATTTTGGTGCTCAAAACTCTTGGCCTTCTTCTTGACAAAAGGAGAAATCGTATCTACAAGAAAGAATAATCAGATAAAGGAAATACAATACAAGCAAACATCGATAGAGAACATGAAAATGATATGTTGTGGTCCACATTTCCCATCCCTCTCTCTGGGTGCATATGTCTTTCTTCATTGAACAATTGGAACTGGTTTGAAGCATTTCATTGTTGAAGAGAGTTATGTCCATCAGAATTGATCATCATATAGTCTTGTTGTTGCCGTGAAAAAAGATCTCCTGGTTCTGCTCATTTCACTCAGCATCAGTCCATGCAAGTCTCTCCAGGCCTCTCTGAAATCGTCCTGCTGGTCGTTTCTCACAGAGCAATAATATTCCATAACCTTCATATACCATAATTTATTCAGCCACTCTCCAATGGATGGGCATCCCTTCAGTTTCCAGTTTCTTGCCACTGCAGGGGGGGTGGGTGCCACAGACATTCTTGCACATGTGGGGTCCTTTCCTAGTTTCTTTTCTACTTTGTTATTAATCTTTACCCATCCATCTCTCAACAAATTAAGCTATTTCTATTTGGCAACACTCTGACATTGGGTTCCTCCTTGAAACTGCAGCATACCTAACAGTAAGTCTGCCAGAGGAGAATGAAAACAGTAAAAAGGAACTTAAGGGAACAAAAAGGAAATTTTTCCTTGCAACCCCTTGGCAACTGCAGCGGTCTATTTATTATCATCTCTACCCTTTCTATATCCAACAGCCCATCCTTTATTGTCACTACCTGTACCATCAAAAATCAGTTAGGCCAGGAGTTTATTTTACTTGTGGAAAACCTAGCCATGGATGAAAGAATATAAAAGTGGGGCTGGAGTAGATGATGAAGAGAAAAAAGAGAAAGCATCCCAGAAAACACTGAGGGACCCTCCCTACAATATCAGTCACTCAACACGATCCAGCTTTGGTGAAAGTTGGCAGGAGGGGTATATTCAGAACATGCCCATTAAACCCATGACTCCTGTTGGAGATGTCTCCTTGCAAATACAGTGGCAAGAAGTGTCTGCTCTAGTTGACACACTCTACGGTTTAAACCCCTCTTCCTTCCCAACTCCCCTCTCCTGGAGTCAACAGTGTATGTGTCTCAGTTGTGGGATGGTTGATAAGACCACTGCAGCCCATATCTCAATACCTCTCACTCCCTTTTCATTGAAAAGAATCATTGCCTTTCACCCTGTTGAGTTGGTCTCAGAGGCCTGTAGCCTTGGGGGCTTCCTACCAGGTTGGTATCTGTTCCATAAATTACAGGCCACTATTTCATTCGACCCAAAAGGAACCACCACCTTGTTTCTTTTATCCATGACACTCTCCATATCTGAAGGGTCCCCATTCTCCTTTGTTTCTCCTCCCAAGAAATTTCTGTTTGAGTGGAAATCATTTAGCTGACCAAGCAGCTAAAACTGCAGCTTCAACTACTGAAATCCCTGAAGGCACAGCTCCCTTAACAGAAGTCCCTATGAAATTTTCACTTTACCTCATATGTATGGCCTTCACATATCCATCTCACTATTGAGAGAAGTAATTTATTTTGGAACCTTACTCTATTCCAATCAGTATTAATCAATCTGATAGAATTTTATCAAAGTTCTGCATATAAGGTCCCAGAATTGCAAGCTGCAGATTCTAAGTTCCCTTACCTAACTATAGGAAATTAGCTAGAGGCCCTCCATCATCTTTGCTTTGCCTTGTCATGGTGACCAAGCCTAGCATGGCAGAAATCACAACTATATAGAAACTTCCACAAAATATCTTAGTGCCTCTAGATCAATCACTTATCTAGGTGATCATCTGATGACCACTTAGGGTATTGACTTTGATAGCGTGTACCATTTCCTCCTGCCAAAATTAAGGAAGAGCCTGTCCATCTTATATGAAGACACTGCTTACTTCACCCAACTTTTGATCCTGCTGACATATTGCTTATTTTAGCTTATGTGTCACATGTCAATCAATGGAATTATTCTGTATTTGGTATAAGTGTTCTGGAATGACTGAGCCCTGGAAAAAGGAGACATATTAGTTTGTGAGGAAGATCTAAGATCTACTTCATTAGAGAGGAACATGGACTCTTTAATGAAGTGCCTTTGACCTAGACCTCTGCCAATCTGTCTTATTGTAAGTGGTATAATTTTAATCCCCACAATGTTGGCAACCTCAGATGGGACAGTGATGCATTGACCTCAACCTCTTTTGCTTGGCTGCTGCTAGGGACCCAAAAAGGAAGTACACACCTGGTAGATTTTTCTCCAATGACTCCACTAGGGACACTAGCCCTGGGAGGTTGGACTCCCCTCACTGCCTACACCAAAAGTCTCTGTGCCTGAGGAATAATTTCTTTGGACTTCAATTTGCTGCTATTCTAAAGCTGCTGGTTCATCATTCAAGGGAAATGTCATGTAACTCTGCCGTTAGAGGACTACCACAGTTTTTTAACAGAGAAGGCCTCTGCAAGTGGCCTGAACTAGAGAAGCAAATCCACAGCTGCTCTCAAGTTCCACTCATTCCAGTTTTCCTAAGAGGAGAGATCTCCAGAGGACTACAGGACTGCACCAGAAACCTCACAGTGTCATAATGGAGTAGCTCTTTGTCAAAATTGTTTGAATTTTTTCCATAAATTCAGAGGATTCCCAGAACTCATATGTAGGGCAGACAATGCTTATGTTGCTGTGCTTGGTGGAACGCCCTGTGGACTCCTAATTTTCATATCTTGTAGGGCATGTTTTACCAGGAGGTACCTCTCCCTCATAGTTCTTGGTTAGTAAGAAAGTCATCTTCAATATTCATTGTTCATTTAGGGTATAATGAGTTTCTGCTTAATCAAATAAAACATAATCAGTACATTATAAAAAAATAAATAAATAAAAATAAATGATTCTGGGTAAGTTGCTACATCTCTGCCTGCCTCAGTTTCCTCATCTACAAAATGGGAATAATAAGAACACCAATTTCCCAGGACTCTGCAAAGATCAAATAAAGTAGGATCTGTAAAGAGCTCTTAAAACCTCAAAGTGCTTCTTCAATGCAAAATAATTATTATTGCAGGTTATAGTTGTTATTGTTGCTGCTGCTGTTGCTATTGTTGTTTTTCAGTCATTTCAGGTGTGTCTGACTCTTTGCAAGCCAATTTGGGGGTTTCCTTGGCAAAAACACTGGAGTGCTTTGCTATTTCCTTCTACAACTCATTTTATAGGTGAGGAAGCTGAGGCAAGGAGAGTTAAGTGACTTGCCCAGGGTCACATAGCAAGGGAATGTCTGAGGTCAGATTTGAATTTAGAAAGATGAGTCTTCCTGATTCCAGGCCAGACTACTCTCTGAGCCACACTAGGTGCCCAACTATTGCACGCTTTCCCTTATGTATGTATGACATCAGATTTCCCATTTCGGTATTTTTGTTTCCAAGCTCAGTCCCACTTGTGGTATACCTCCAAGAAGTAGAAATGATTCTTAAGAGTAACTGGCCCAGAAAACCCAAATCTGGATAGTACACACTTTGGAAGAGATGGTGAGGTAAAATATATCAAAGTAAAAAGATACCAACACAATAGAAAATCATCGACTCCATTAATATCAGCAAAACTTCTGCTCTTGAGGATTATCATGGTCAGCATTTCCTCAGCAATGTCATTTGCCAAACTCTGAACGAAGCACTCGGGGTACAAAGAGGGAAAGAAACAGTCCCTGACTCAGAGAAACTTATGTTTACGAAGCAAAGCAAGGGACATGCAGATAAGTCTGCACCCAAAAGGGAGGGCTCCTAGAAAGAAAAGTGAGGGAGTGGGAAAGCACTAACAATGGGGAATCAGAAAAAGCCTCCACTAACAGCTGCCACTAGAGCTGTGATGCAAGGAACAAGGGATTCTGTGATTGACATGAGATGGGAGAGCTTTTCAGGCAAGGGATATTGCCTGTTCAAGAGCCCAGAGGTAGGAAACTACATATAATATAATCTAGCAGGCAGGCTAGAATCTCTGCAATGGAGAGTAGGCCCATCCCATTGGGTATACTGCTTAATACTGGATTTTACATTTGATCCTAGGAGCAATAGGGAACCGTACAAGTTTCTTGAGAAGAGGAAGGGGCATAGTCAAATCTGAGCATTAAAAACATGAATTTTGTGGAAGATGGCTTACAGAGAAGAGACGTGTAAGGCAAGGAGACCATTTTGGAGACCATGAAAATAGTCCAGTAGAGTTAGCTAAAGGCTTGGATTCTCTCCACACAACAAATGTGGAGAGAAAGGCAAGGATGGATGTGAGAGATGGGGACAGAGGGAGCAAGACTGGCAATTGATAAGATAAGGCAGGAAAGGAAGAGCACTCAGAATGACTCTGAGCCCTAGCTTGAAATTAAAAGGATAGTTTTCTTTAAATTTGGGAAGCATTAGCAGGCTTTCTTGGAACTCAGTGACACAAAACTCACGTTATCTGTTTTTTGTTTTTTTTTTCTGAGACAATTGGGGTTAAGTGACTTGCCCAGGATCACACCGCTAGGAAGTGTTAAGTGTCTGAGCCCGGATTTGAACTCAGGCCCTCCTGACTTAAGGGCTAGAGCTCTATCCACTGCACCACCTAGCTGCCCCTTGTTTTGTTTTTAATACCTTTGGTCTCCCAGTGATTCTGAATGGCAGTAAATTATAGGCCAGCATAACCTTAGAAAATTCAAAACTTTTCTTACCCAAAATGGAAGTGAAGAGATGCTCAGTGAACATGAAAAGGCTTCAACATATTGCTGACGATGACTTCTAGTAAGAAATGGCATAGGAGACTTTTTCAAGGAGATAGCCTGTATTAGAGAGATGGCAGATGAAACACCTGAAAATTGAAGTAGCCTTGGCAGATTGTTGGTAAATCTGGGAGAAAGCTTCCAGAACATTGTGCACGTCCCTGATGCAGACCTGATGGCAGGACAGAGACAAGAGTCAAGGAGATGAGGGTGAGTGTGGACTGAGATCTGTTCCAAATGAGGGGCGACAGAAATCTGTGTGAAAACTGAAGAACTCTAGTCAGATAAGTCTTTTCTTTGCAACAAAACTGCAGCACTAATGAGCTTTGCTGCAGGGAGATTTTGCCATTAATAAAACCATAAAAGCTGAATTATCGGTTTCACTACGGCAGGCCTTATTGCTTTTACCACTTTTGCCTGCAAGCACACATTTCTTCCAAATGACCAATGGGGCAGCTTAATAAGGGAGGAAGTAACTGATGTCTCTCCCCATCCAACATGCTTAAATAATAGCATTCATTTGGCAAGTAAAACTGACCTTGGAAGAGAGAGCGCCTTTTACAGCAATTCAGAAATACTCTCAAATTTGGGATTTGGCAGTGTAAATCCATGCTCCTGCAGGCCATCTCCAAAGAAACATGGCAGCCTCACCATGAGGAGAAATTATGGGGAATTTGATGAAAATTTTCCCCGTAAAATGTGTGATGTGTGTATATAAGGAAAATAGGAAAGATGTCTCTCAGGAGCATTATATGTTCTGTAGTGGATATGAGATGGAAATGTGCCAAGGAATAGCCTCTCGTCCCATCTCAAAATCCCCTCCCTTTGTTCCAAAATACATATAAGGTGAAAAGCCAACTCATTCAGCCATTGTCTACCATTCTTGTCCTTTGTCTCATCACTTTCCTTCCCTCCTTCTGGTTCTTGTCTTCTTCCTCTTCCTCTTCCTTTTAATTCCTCCTGTTCTTCATCCTTTCTCTTCCTTTCTTATTGGAGGATTGACTCAACTGGTTTCCCCAGGACAAAATAATCTTCAATAGAGAAGGGGCAAAGAGGCATATTTAGGCTAAACTTGCCCACCTATCCTAAAGCAAAATGGACCGTTCCAGTGATTCGTGGGTTCTCCATTGGAAGTCTTATAACAAATGTTGGGTATGTTGTAGGCTTTCTCCTAGAAGAAGTTAGTTTTCACATATGGATTGGACGAGGAGACAACTTCTGTCCTTTCCGATTCTAAAAATATTGATGATTTTGTAAATCAGGATCTCTTCTGATTCAGATCAGTCCCACACTCTCACCCCTATTGGACCTTGAATAAACTCTTTCTTTCCTAGAGTTCAGGTTCCTCTTTGATAGAATGACAATGCTGCACTAAATGATGTCTCATCTTCAGAAATGTGCTGGAGTTAGTCCACATCAACTAGACAGAATCAATTGTTCCCTTTTCAATATTAGCATTTAAACCTCCGAAATCCGCAAATACTATGACTCAGGGCTTGGTTGACTACTTTGTTGATTGTCAAGGCTTAATAAAGTGATGGACAAAATTTAATAACAAAGATTAAATTGAACAGTGAATTGTGGGTACATCTCCTCACAGCACCCCCACAACCAATTATTAAACATTCATCATACACTAATTCTCATGTTGTTTATACCTCTAAAGTCTATCATCCTCCCTCTGTTCAAATAAGTTCAGGATGATATGTCTTTCAGAGGGGAGTGAAATCAGTCACAAGGGCATCCTTGTGTTCAAATTTGACTACAGCAACCAATGGCAAAAAGAAAGACAAACAAGGTTTTTGATTAGCCAAAGCGACAAATCCCTGATCCTCCAATAAAAACTGATCTATTGCACCCACAGCTATCCACAAATTGGTTTCTGGACAAATTGTTATTCAAAAGCTACCCTGGCTTCCTGAGATTAATTTTGGTCTTTTTAAATGACAGAGAGAACTGTTATCTTAAACTAGGAATTCTTAGACTTCAGTTCTTATCTTCTTATCCAATGATCCCTAGTTCATTGAATGCTACCCCTCTCAACTCCCCTAGGAAGTAAATCAAACCTACCTAAGGAAGACTTCCTCCAGATGGTTACAAATCCTGGAGCTAAGGAGAAGTTAGTTGATAAAGGAAGGAGTTTAGTTGCTAAAAGAACTGGGGGGCTCCTGTTGTTTATGAAAGAGACTATGATAGCATTTGAACATTGAAACTGGAATTCCAATTCACTCCGGGATCCAAACCAAGCAAAGGAATAACTAGAAAGACCAATGACTCAGAGAACATGCTTGGAAGACATGACTTAGGGACATTAAATGAGAGAGACAGACAGACAGACAGAGACAGAGAGAGACAGAGACACACACACACAGACACAGAAACACATACACAGAGAGTTTCTTTTGCTCAAATCCAGATGCTTTTTCCTGGTAGACCATCTCAGCATATTTCTTCCTGTCATTATTGGTCCATAAAGATAGAATCAGGGTTTTGGAGTCAGGAAAATTGGAATTCAGATGCTATCCCTTATACTTTATATCTGTGTGTTTATTTCAATCACCTAAGCTTTCCAAATCCCAGTTTCCTCATTTCTAAAATTGGAATATCTGATTCATGGGGTTGTTGTGTGGGTTCAAGTGGCCTGATCCATATCAAGTAGTTTGTAATCTTTAAAATGTTATGCAAATATTGTTATGAAGACATAAGACTTTTCACAATCTGATCTCAACCTATCATTTCAGTCTTATCTCAAACTTTGATCCTTCCCACACTTTATGTTCTTAATCAAATGGCCCAGGGGAAAGCCTGGTAAAGTGGCTAGAGAGCTAGTCTCAGAGTCAGGGAGATACAAATGGCTGTTTGACCTTGAACAATTTTGCTTATTCTCTCAATGCTCCAAGATAACTATGCTGGAAAACTTTCAGCTCAAAAGCAAGTGCCCCTTAATTTTAAAGGACTTTATCTCATTAGGAGACTCTTTACTAATGAATTTGCAGGTCCTGTCCACAGACCAACTTTGCCACCACACTATATTCTTTGCCCTCCTCTAAATCTCCGTGCCTTTCTGTGTGATTTCCCTCCATTCCTATCCCTTTACAAAACTGGTACAGCTGAGGAAAAAAGGAAGTTGTCTTCGCCATCAAATAAAGCTCTTAATTCTAGGAGACAGTCCATCCATCATTTCACCAATGTTTCTTGTTTCCTTTGTAACACATTGACCTCCCCAGCTTCGGAACAGCTGTTACAAACTCATTCTGACTCCTGAGTAGCCTTTTGCTGTATTGGTTTCTTGAACTTAGCCTTGGTACAGCATAGCCTTTTATTATTTATCCCAGAGTATCAGAGCTGGAGGTGTTCTCAGAGGATATTTGATCTAATCCATCCTTGAAGAAGAGGATTTATTCCTTTGTCTTATCATTTTACCTTACTCTCATCAATTAAGTTTTATCTGTGTGGCTTGTTGATTACACTAAACATTTGCTTGTGGAATTACTATTGTCCCCTATAATTGGAAAACCACATTTTCTCTTTCAATATCCTGCCCCCCCTCACTCCATCTCTATTCATTTGCTCATATATCATGGTGAAAACCTCCATGAAATTTTCCCTGATCTCTCCAGCTGATAGCTGATCTCAGTGTCATCTGATCTCTCATTACATTTTATATTCTTCTTTATATTCATATCCTATTAAACTATAAATTCTTGATGATTGGGACCATGTCTCCTTCACCCCTTAGCCATCTCTGTCAATTCAATTTTTAAAAATATTTGTTTAATCAATTAAAACACGAATTGCTTTAATTTTTGAAAATTCTAAATAAATGTTCTGCAGCTCGATTGCAATTAGCTGCAGGTTCTCTCCAAACATCTGGAAGATTTTGCTATCTATAGGAACTTTCTCTTTAATGCAGATTCACTGACTGCAGAATCACATTGGAGCTGCAAGGAGCCTTACACACCATTAGGTTTAATGCACTCATTTTGAAAATAAGGAAACTGAGACCAAGAAACGTGAAATAATTTGAGTAGGGTCACCCTGCTGTGAAGTATCTGAGGTAGGATCGAAACTGAGGTCTGCCCTGATTCCAGTGGCAAACAGCTTTGGGGAGTCTGCTTCTCCCTATCTTGTGTCACAGGCTGCCATACAGCCAACTAGGCTGTCACATCTTTCCAAGCATCTACTGTGATTCTGAGGGATTATTCAGGAGACACTTTGTCAGAGGAGATCTTTTAGGATTGCATTTTTTGTTTGTTTTTTGTTTGTTTTTGTTTTTTTGTTTGTTTTTTTTTTTGTTAAAGCTATTTATTTGCAAAGCATATGCATAGGCAATTTTTCAACATTGATTCTTGCAAAGCTTTCTGTTCCAAATTTTTCCCTCCTACCCCCCACCCTCTCCCCTAGAACTGCATTTTGTTGTTCACACACACATATACCAAAACAACATGACAACAGCTCACCAATAAGAACAAAGTGAGGTCTTGTATCCTCTGTATTTTCCCATCAGGTCTGTGACTGTAAAGATTTGATGTGTTCAATACTAGTCCTTAGCAAGCTTCTTGATGTTCTTCCCACAATTCTATAAAGGTGTTTTCCATGAGTATATAGATATGTATGTGTGTATGTGAGTATGTGTGTGTATATACAAATATGTACATATATACACATGTACATATATATATGGATGTATGTTTTCCTATATACACATATACTGACATCTATCTAGAGTCAGCTAGGTCAGCATTTCTTAAACTTTTTCTGTGTGACCCTTTTGTCTTTTACACAATCCTGAGGATACAGGTATATAAAATAGATCAAGTGTTTACCAATAATCAATCCTAATTTCATGCCCCCCAAATTCAATTATGAAGTTCCATATGGGGCCACAACTGGCAGTGTGGGAGTTTTGAGGGAGGCGGTGTAGTGTATAGTACCTAGACTGGAAGACTTGAGTTCAAAGATGATCTCAGACACTCATTATCTGTGTGACTCTGGGCAAGTCACTTAATTTCTGTTTGCCTCAGCTTCCTCATCTATAAAATGGGTTGTTTTACAGAGTTTTGTGAGGATCAAATGAGATAATACTTGTAAAGTACTAGGACAGTAGCTTGTTGTTGAGTCATTTTGAGGTGCATCTGACTCTTCATGGTCCCATCGGGGTTCTCTTGGCAGAGATAGTGGAGAAATTTGCCATTTTCTTCCAGCTCATTTTAAGGATTTGAAACTGGGGCAGAGTTAAGGGATATATCCAGGATCACTCAGCTAGCAAAAGTCTGAGGCTGGATTTGAACTCAGGGAGATGAGTCTTTCTAAATCTAAGCCCAGTGCTCTATGCACTATGGTGCCACCTAGCAGTCATTAGTAGTATAGCAAGCACGGTTCAGATGTTAATTATCCTTATTGTTATTTTTGTTATTTAAATATAAATATTTACAACTGAGGACCAGTTTCTCATTGGCTCTTTCACCCACCATGATGGCAAGCCTGGCTTCCTTTAAGTTTGCTCTGCCTTCCTCTGTTGAGAGTCAATCTGGATTATTGGAAAGATCGCCAGCCTGGGATTATGGCAACCTAGTGCAGAATCTGGGTGACATTGAGTATGCACTTAATATAGGAGCATTAGTTTCTTTGTGGATTCACTCTTGGGAGATCTGCAAGCTGCAGAAGAAAGACCAATTATTGGAGATTTGTTAATGGATATTTTTTTGTGCATAGATTAGATGAGATGGATAATAAGTCCTCTTCTCATTCTCAAATTATGTAATTATGTGAAATGGAACCAATTATCTCTCCCCAGATCGGTGCTCTGGGTCATTGGAAGTGTTGAATATGAGTGAGGGCTTTGGGGAGCAGAAAAGAGCTTTGGGGAGACGTGGTCCTCCCAAGGAGGGAAGGAGGGTCCTTTCTGACTATCTCCTATGCTGTTCTCAAGAGAGTGAAATCAGCTTTAGCTTTTCTTAATAAACTCTACACCAAATGATTTAAGGACCTTTCTTTGAGCTAATAAAAGATGCAGAAGACTTAGCTTATTAGTAAGTATCCCATGCATTGGTGAGATCAATGACAACCAGTTACAGCCGGAAATATCTCTGCTTGTTAAAACCTGAAGCCAATTGAGTAAATGAGGTGTTAGGGAGTAAACAGCAAGTGTAAATTAGACGAGGCTGATGGCAAAGCGTGGCTGTTTTGTTCGATAAGAAGGGCTCAGCATCACATTAGGTCAATGACCCAGTCTGATAGCTGAGCTGTTGCCAAATTGATTCTCCCGTAGAGCTTGGAAATGGATGGGCTCTGTCATCTTTAGATCCCAGGCCTGTGTCCCTTTTCAGCATATTTGAACCTCTGCAGAAGTGATTTAATGTCACAAGATAAATAAACTTCTTTGGTCTCCCTGGTTTAATCTCTGATTCTCTTGTCTAGTCAGAGTTTGTAACCATGACAGCTACTTGTCATTCCCTTTCTGCCAGATCTCACCTGTCTCCTGTTTGCAGCTGTCACTTCCCCCGACTTAGAATTAAGAGGACCAGGTAAAGTCAGAACTTGACACGACTGAATTTGAATAACATGTTTACTTATTTTTTTTAAAAAAGGCAAGATTCAAGAGAGAGAGGCAATGTCAGTTACAGATCCTCCAGAACTGAGTGCTAATAAATTTACTCTGTGTCTAGTGACATCATCTTTATTTTTGAGACATCCTTGTCCAGAATATATTCACAACAGAAGGAAGGACTAAGGCAAGTAACAGGGAGGGACTTTCTCTCTTAGAAGGGGCAATGAGAAGAAGAAAAGTTACAGAAAACTAATTCTTGAGAAAAAAGGACTTGAACAGAAAAACAAAATTTAAACATGAGTATATTGTGATAGAATAACTATTGTCAGTTAATAACTGACAACTGCTATATTTCAGAAACATAAGAAAAGAGTAGAAATTATGAAAATCAAAGAGTATGCTAAGAAAATTGAAAGTAAAACTAATAAATAAAGCTAGTAGCTCTTTTTTTGAAAAAGCTAATTAAATTAGATAATCACATTTTTTTTTCCAAAAGAAGAAAAGCTAATGGCTCATATCAGAAATTTTAAAAAAGAATTTGCCAAAAATGAAGTGGAAATAAAGGAAATTATTGTAAACTATTTTGCCTAAATTGTGAGAAAAACCTATAATTTAGAGGAGATGAATAAAAAACCCTTAACTTACCAAATTGTTAAATATACATATATGTACATATATATGTATATATATATGCATATATATTAACCAAAGAAGAAAGATTATTTAAATTATTCAATATTAGAAAAATAAATCAACAACCAATAAATGAAAAGTGAATTCTGACAAAAGAAAAAAAATGCCCATATTGCATAAACTGTAAAAATAAGAAAAGCATCCCTAATCTCTTTTTATTATATCAATATGGTCTTGGTGCTTAAGCTAAGGAGAGAGGAACAGAGAAGGAAAACCATAGAACAATGGACATAGACACAAATGTCCTAAGTGTACAATGCCATATTAGAAAAATTGTATACTATAACCAATTTGAATTTATACCATGAATACAGGGTTTGATTCAATATTAGTAAAACTGCAAGTATAACAAACTATATTAAAATATAAAAAATGATAGCCACATAACTATAGTAATTGATTCTAAAAAGATTTTTGATAAAATCCAACAATTTCTGGTAAAAACAAACAAACTGAAAAGTAGGGAGAAATGGATTTTTTTCTTTTATAATAAACATTTATATGAAACAAAGAGCAAATATTACATAGAATGACGAAAAAGTTAACAGATATTCCCAGTAAGATTGGGGGAAGCAAAGATACACATCATCAGCAATACCATTTAACATAAGGAAAAATTTTTATAGAAGAAAAGAAAAAGAAATAGAAGGAATAAGTGTAGACAATGTGGGTGATATACTTAGAGGTCACTAAAAGGTCAGCTAAAATTAATTGAAACCATAAATTCAGCAAATTTGCAAGACAATAGATGAATTCATGTAAATCATCAGCTTCCTTGTGTATTACCAACAAAACCCCATACGAAGAAATAAAAAGGGGAAATTTCATTCAAGCTATGTGCAAAAATTGTGCAATTGCATCATTTATGTATAACATATATACATATTTGCAGAAATATACAAATGTATATTTGGGAGCCTATCAAGACTCACCCATCAATTATGTAAATGCAACTACAAAACATTTTTCACAGAAATAGATAGACCTATTTGGAAAAAAATATTAATCTTTACAGTAAATCATGCCAATGCAATACAAATAATAATGTTTACTAATCTATTTGTTACTGTATTGATCAAACTACTAATAGCTATTTGACAAACTAGAAAAAGTATTAACCAGAGGGAAAAAAAGTCAAAACCTCAAAGGAAGTAATAAAAAGTGAAGAAAAGAATGAGGTCTAGCAGTACCAAATATCAAACTATCCTATAGAGATTTAATCATCAACATGATTTGGGACTGTTTAAAAAATAGTGAAGTAGATCAGTAGAATCAATTTGGCATAAAACACACAGAAGTAAAGATTATTAGTACCCTAGTATGTGATAAAGTCAAAGAACCCCAATTAATGGGGTAGTTTTTGGACAGTAACCTGATGAACAAACTGTAAATTAGTATATCAGAAATTAGGGATAGGACAACATAACATACTATTTAGTAAGATGAACTCTACAGGATAAATTTAGATCTATTCATAAAAGAAGAGCTCGTGACCAACAAGAAACAGAAGAATCAGAATTAAAATGGATCATCTGTATGAACAAAAAAGTAAAATTACTGCACCAGTTTTGATGAATGTTAAAATTAGAAGGAAAACAGGTACACCAGGGAGTAGAGAGTGGGTGGAAAAATCTTCCAACAAATTTGTCTGATAAAGTTCTTTCAGATTTCCAATTATTTTTCCCATGGCTCCAATAATAGTGTGTTAATATGTGCCTATGCTTCTTTTCAATCCCAATGAAAACTCCCCTTCTTAAAGAAATTTTTTCTGACCCCTCTTCATTCTAAATACTTCCCTCTGTTAATTATTTCCTCGTTATCCTGTGTAGAACTTGTTTGTATATATCTATTTATTTCTTCCCCCCATTAGGTTGTGAGTTTCAAGAGGACAGGTACTGTCTTGTGTCTCTTTTTTGTATTCCCAGTGTTTAGCCCAGTGCCTGGTATACAGCAGTCATTTAATAAATGCTTTTTTGACTAATTATATACAAGTATAGACATGCAAGTATAGATGCACACAAACACACATATGCATAAATATGTACATGTATCTATGTATATATTCATATCTAGTAACTGTATCAGAATCTGTGGGAAATCCACGTATATATTATATATATATAGAGGTGGATATAGAACCATATATATGTATACATACATACATCTCTAAATATGCATGTTTTACTTTATATAGATCCTTACATTTCTCCTATTTAATATTTAAAATTAAATATACATATGAATATCTATTCATAATAGAAATAACTAATGAAATATATATGAGATATATGTATCTCATATGTGGGTATATGTGAATATATGCACAAATACATATGAATAGATATGTATATGTGTCTACACATATATTGATGCATATTTAAATGTATTCAATATATATAAACAAATAATTTAAATTTGTAGGAATAAAAGCTAATTCCTATTAGATAAATTTGGTGAAGGTATACATTAATAGCTATTTTTAAAAGGAAAATATTGAAGTCATAAATAATCATATTTTTAAATGCCACCAAAATGACAATAGGAAAGAAACACTGCTGTTTAAGGGGCTTTAGATAAATAAGAATATTAACACACTTTTTGTGGAGCTGTGAATTGTCCAACCACTTTGGAAAGCAATTTGGAACTGTGGCTCAAAAGTCACTGAATTCTGTAAACCCTTTGTCCCAGAAATACCACTATCAGGCATATATTCCAAAGACATCAAAGAAAGGAAAAGGAACTATTTTTTAATTAAAGCTTTTTATTTGCATAACATATGTATGAGTAGTTCCCCAGCATTGATCTTTACAAAGCTTTCCATTACAAATTTTACCCCCAGATCTCTAAAACAGGATCCCGGGGCGGAGCCAAGATGGCGAACTGCGGACAGCTTTCTCTGTGAACTCCCGGGACATTCCCTCAAACCCAGACAAAGTAAGCCTTCCAACTGGTTTCTAAGTGAGAGCACCTCCAAGCATTCGGATTACAACGCACTTCTATCAAAGATCTACCGTGAAAGAACTCCGGAGAAGGTTAGCCTCAGGGGAAATCGGCCACTGGTCGCGATCGGACTCCAGCCGGGGCGGAAGTCAGGGCTGCGAGAGAGGGGCGGATTTTGGGTACCCAGGAAGCCCCTGGGAGACGCCTGGGCCACTTTGCTCTGCTTGCGGGCAGGTGCTTTGGCAGATCTGCCTTTGGAAAAGGGTGGATCCAGACTAGCTGAAAACGTGGTCCTAGTGCGAATCTAGCCCGACCAGCCTCAGACCGGAAGTCAACTCGGCAAACTGCCCCAGGGCAAATACAAATCGTTGCAGTTTCCTCGGCTTTTGACCAATATCCCAACTTTAAATCATGAGCAAGAAGCAGAAGAGAGCTCTCACCATAGAAAGCTTTTACGGAGAAAAAATAGAAGAGTCCCCAGATCCTGACATTATGAAAACAATCCCAGATGAAGCCACAAAGGCAGACTTAAGTTGGTCTCCCTTTCAGAAGGCTTACCTGGATGATTGCATTAAGAATCTCAAAAGAGAGCTAGAAGAAGAATGGGGAAATAAATTGAGATCAGGACAACAGAAATATCAAAAACTGGAAAATAGGACTGGTGAATTGGAAAAAGAAAACAGTTCACTGAAAAACAAAATTGGTGAATTGGAAAAAATCACCAATTCACTGGAAAATAAAAATGGTGAACTGAAAATCAAAATTGGTGAATTGGAAAAAGACAACAATTCACTGAAAAACAAAATTGGTGAATTGGAAAAAGACAACAATTCACTGAAAAATAAAACTGGCAAAATGGAAAAAGAATGCATTGAATCAAGAAATTCAATTGGCCAGCTACAAAAGGAGCTAAAAAAGATAACTGAA